>KL286699.1:30430-52644 GCA_000699545.1 Podiceps cristatus | reverse complement strand
CTGCCTCGCTCGGCTTTGTGCACCTGTGCGCGGGCACGGGCGGCCGTGGGCAGCCCCGCCGCCCCTGCCTGTGGTCCCTCAAGTGCGGCGCGCTCCATCTTACCGCATTCCGGAGGACCTGGGTATGCTTCGTGGAAATTACACAAAGTAGAACGCTCCTTACCTCAGGGAGACCCCTAGACTTACAGAAATATTTTAAAGTCTGATTTTCCTTTTTTTTTTAATCCACAGAATTTAGCATAAATAGCTCAAAAGATTGGCGAAGGCATGCATTAAAGCACTCCTTTATTTACTTTAATGACATGAACTACAGTTCTTCCTCTGCCTGGACAAATAGAGTTAATAATTAATGAAAAATTACATTAATTTTTTTATGCACGTGTGATCTGAAATGCATTTGGAAATGCATGACCTGGGAGCCCTCATCTAATTCATACAAATCAAGTGTGGAATTGCTAATTACCCTATGCTTATTCTGTACTAATATTAGAATTGTGACTGCGGGACAGAAAGCGCCGGCCCTGCCTGATGTAGCCTTTTGCCCCTGGCAGGGGCCTAGCTGTCAGCTTCTCCAGGAGGAGGGAAGAGAAATGCTGTGCATCCTGCACGTTTTTTGTTTTGTTCTGAGCTTGGTCTAGAAGCACAGACCTCTGCTATCTGTAGTTTATTTATTGATTTCAAGTGAAACTAAAGTCAGTTCCTAAATTGTTCGAGAGGTCCTAGTGTGGCTTTTTTCCTTGTGGCTCATCTTTAATACACACAGTACTTTTATCCGTGATACTTGTGGCAGTGTATTCCTCAGATTAAGTATATACTGTGGACCAAGTAGAGTTACAAATGGACTGAATTTTCCCTTCATTTAAAATAACTAAACACATGGAGTTATTTGTGGTATTTCCTTTTATATCCACCGTGACTGTCAGACCTTATCTTACTGTCAGACCTATCTATCTTACACTCATTTTATATTAATGTAAGTATTTTGCTGTGATTTCTTCTTGTAGATGAGATTCCCCCCCCCCCCCCCCCCCCCCAGTGTTCTTCATGTGAATCTGTTCATAACTATTCTAGTTGCCTTTCTTTGGACCTTTTCTGTTGCAGAGCTGGTGTCTTTGAGATGAGCAGAGTGGGCCTGCCGTTGTCAGTGAAATTATATGCAGCCATTATAATTTATCCACATTATTCTCTCTTCCCTTTCTTAATTTGCCCCAGCATTTTATTTGCTCTGTGATGCTGCATGCTGAGCAGATGTCTTCATTGAGCTGTTGATTCAGCTAATTCTTTCCCCTTTGCTGTGTACAAGTAGTTTAAATTATTTCTTCCAATTTGCATTATCTTGCACTTGAAGGTACGATTTTTCATCTTGAAATATGTAACTTGCTGTACGCCAGGATTAAAAAACTAGCCTACAGCTGTGACATTGCAAAACCTCCTTTTAAATTTTTCTTGAGTCAATGTTTGCAAAGTCGGTGAGGCTGTTAAATCAGGACATTCTCGGTGTGTAAAGTTAAAGCAAAGGTAAAGCCAGCTGCTTAGTAGGGCAGAGGTTAATGAGAACATTGTCTTTCCTTCCAGCCTGTCCTTTACATACCCAAATGTGTGTGGGTTTTTTTTCTTTGCCGTTTTGTTTCTTTCTGGAACTGCTGAGTGCTTGCAGTGCACCTGGGACAGCGGCTAGAGTTGTGTGTGTGTAGTGCTCTTGAAAAACAGGGATCATTTTTAAAGTAGGACCCAAAATTTGAGGCGGCTTCCGAGAATTGAAATCCTTATCTCTTTAAGGCTTCCTGCATTTGTAAAAGGAAAACTACAAAGCTGGATGAAGAAAACACTTCAGTATCTTCTAATGGAAGATGTCAAGGAAGATACTGCAGTGATCGCCACTTACTGTAAAGTTTTATTTCTTGAATGAGTTGGAGAGTCATAGGGAAGTTGTGGTTTTACTTTAGAGATACTTCCCAATTTGGTGTGTCAAGTGGTTGACTTATTTCATGCTCAAAGGACTTAATTTACTGTTAAAGGCGTTGGGAAGGAGTATCACACCAAGGTGGATTTGCATTTCCTCTGATATATCAGGTACTGTCTTTTCCCTGCCAGAGGCCAGCCTCTACTTCCAGTAGGATTATGCATCTGGGATCAGTTTGCTTTGCAAACACTGATGAATGTTATCACAGGCCAACGTGGCAAAGATCAGTTAGTCTTCTGAGGGTTGGCTTAATGACAGAGAAACTGAGTCAAAAGAGCCTGACTGCCAGCCATTGGGAAGCAGGCTTCTTGACCTTGTGCCATTTAAACCCGGTGCCTTCAAGGAAGGGCTTGAAAGGAGTATTTCAGGCCTCCAGCTCATCAAGTCCCAGTAACATCGTAGAAATGCACGGGTGTGCACCGACACGGACTTGTGAATCCAGGCCTGTGGGGAGGGCTTGGATGTGGCTTGCTCTTCGTGTAACAGGTAGCCCTGCAGTGTGACAGCAGTGGCTTTACCTCCGGTAAGTTTGCAGGCAGGGTGCGAGCACTGCTTCTGCTCTGCAGTCCTTAGGTGCTGTTTCCCGTGGTGGCATTTAGACTTGAATTTGGGAGTGCCTCTTTCCTTCCAGTTACTGTTTGTATTACAGGAGCTGCTTTGGGAAGTGTTTTGCTGGTCAGAGGGATGGTATTGCATAGGCAAATCTCTTCATTACTGTCCCCCCACCCCATTCCTACTTTCTTTGTTCCCTCTTCAAAATATGGATCTGTAGAACTTGTGACATGGGCTATTCTTTGACTCCTCAGATGCCTTTCCCAAATCAAACCTTGGCTTTCAGGACTGGTTTTGTTACTCAGCTGCGTACCTTATGGAGCGATGTTTTGAATCTGTCGGCCTTGGTGCCAAAGCTCCCATTTACTTCAGAGGGGCTGGGATGTTGCCGCAAGCATGGTGTGGTTATCAGAAATGGTGTCTGCCCAGGGATGTGTTGACTACACCGTGAGCAATCAGTGATAGAAGAGGTGCTTGTTCTGTTGTCGACCATTTCTTTTGCTTTTCGGTGATGCAGTTCCTTGAGTTCTATAATTTCAGAAAAACAGGGGTGATGAGACTCACCTTGGTTCAGAGTTGTGTTTGGAGGTCTGTCAACAGAAAAACTCAATGCAATCAGAATCACAAACTAGCATTGCCTTAAATTTCTTGGTGTGGACAGAGTCGCTGTGGAAGTAAGTTATGGTTTACCTTGATCCGCCACCATTTCAAGCTGGTGAATGGCAAAAAAGTTATGATAGCAATGCAAGTCTTAAGTTTTGGTACTTTGCTAGCTGAGCGTAGCTGGTAGCATTGGTGGAGGGCACTATGATTTGTGTGCTTGCAGAACACAGATGACAAAGCTGATCTCATTTGTGGCTGCCTTGATGATGTCCTGTCTGTCATCTTTGGGTTTATAGTCGTATAGCGTATTTGCTGGGTGACTGCAAATAGACTCTTTCTCTCCCCCTCACTTTTCAGGAGATGGCACATCATGAGTGTGTGGTTGTGCACTGCTCTGCGATCAGCGGTGTGCTGCCTGGCTCTGATGCTCCCTCCCTTTGCCTCTTGCAGATCACTTCCTTTCTGTGTGACTCTTCCTCCAACTATTTAAATTAAGCTTCGTCTTCTGTCACCTGGCAGAAAAAATGTGAGGATTAATTAGTTAATATTTGTGCAATGCTTTGAAGATAACAAGTGCTGTATAAAGTGCTAAGGATTTTCAGGTGTCATTTTTCACCCTCTCTTCTTTATAAGTCCCTTTAATAGTGGTTTTGTCTTCTTTTTATAGCATCACCTACGTGCTTCTTGAGTAGGTGATGTTTCTTTAAACTACTTCAAAACCCAATTTTTAGTGGGGGATTATGTGGCATATGTTTTGCTCGAGCCCTTAGACTCCGAAGTCATCCAAATGTGCCCATTCAGAAGTGATGTCTGAAACATTATTTCATCAGCAGCTTGTTTAATATATATTGCACCAGTGCCTGGCTTGAAGAGAGTGCAAGCTTCACATTCGCAGTAAGGAAAAAGTTATTTCTCTATTACAGTCAGTTGTTAATTAGTAAATAGTTGCATGGGTTTTCCTTCACTAAGCATTTGAAACCCAGTGATAAACCATACAATTAATTGGCTACACAGAGCTCTTAAGAACAACCCTTAGTATAGGCTATTATGCCTGTAGCTTATGTTCCCTAAAACCCCGTGTTTAAGAACAATATGAACAGTAGAGTCTAGTCAAATCTTGACGTCTCCATGGTATTTTTCGCTATCTTCTATATTTGGAAAGTGAAGATAGCAAGTACCGTGTTAAGTGGAATGCCTTATTTGTAGCGTTCTTCAGCCTAAGTTAAAGAATACCAAGACACACTGTGTCAGGATTTTAATTTGCCTGCCTTTGTGAACAAAAGAAAATAATGACAATTGCCTCTTGCAGATATGACCCACCACAATAAAATGTCATCAGTGCTTTGGGTTTTTTATTCCTTGAATGGCTAGAGGTGAGGGTTAATTGATCTGGATTATATACAGAGTAAGAATGCATTTTTCCATGGAGCTCGTGGGAAATGAACAAAAACCAAGTGTCTCATGGGATTGTCTGCACATATAAATCTGTTGGGCAAAACCATGGTTTTCTAATGTTGATCTTCCAGTGTGTCGTCTGGAGCACTCCTCACCTGGTCATCCCATGCTGCTGTAGGCACTGGAGTTCTCTCTTGCCACTGAGCCCGTAGAAGGCTTTTTGTCTTGGTCGCAGATAACGTGCTGCAGCCTCTGTGTTGGGGGTCCTCTGCAGGTTGCAGTCTGGGAACCCCTGCAGATGTGGTTGGGAGAAGATCGTGTTGCAATCCCAGTGGGATTGCAGGGGCTACTTCAGTTGTGACCCCTGAAGCCTGAGACCCAAGTGCTACCCATTCTCTTCCCCCTTCATTCAAATAATAAATTCTTAGTAGGCTTCCTTGAGGTACCTTTTTGGGTAACAGAGATAACTCATCTCCCTTCATCTGATTTGATTAAAATGTTTTTACAGCTATTTTGGATATTAATCATGAATGAAAACAGGGGACTGTCCTACTTACCACTATCCATCTTGGAAGGCATTTGTTACAAATGGCTCAGTGATCAAAGCAGCACAACCCTGAATGTAAATAGCAGCAGAGGGAGGGTTTGTGAGTGAAAAGCAAGCAATTATTCCACAAGGTCAAGAGTAGTTTGTATGATGAACAAGGAAGATAAAACATCTGCAGTCAAACTGTGATTCTTGTAAACAAAGGGGTTTTGGATTTGAACATCTTGTATTTTTAAGCGAGAACAAATTGGGGGGAAGGGAGCAACAGATCTGTTTCTCTCTTGCGCTTTCCCGGAGATGACTTAGACCTGCTATTTTCAGTATGTGCTCAGTACCTGCACCCCAGGACCTGGCTGTGCCACTGGTTGATCTGTAGGTTTACAGACCTCCATCACTCCAGTACAGAGCCATTCCTTCGAATCCACCTTCTGAAGTTAAGTGCGTGCTCCACCACAGGGTTCATTTTGGGAACTGAGCAGGAGAGGGAAGGTGAGATCCAGTCTTGTTCTTGGGATTTCTTGCCTGTTTCCCTTCCCCCCACCAGCCTTTAATGTAGCAGAGGAGACCTCTGTTTAGAATTTGGACTACTCCCCTCCTAAAGAAATTAATTATGAAATTAAAGTCAGTCATCTCCATTACTGCTTGGAATTTTGAGGCAGGTTTGCTCTTCAGCTAGATTCCCATAAAACGCCTTGTCAGACACAATCTGTTTCATATGTACAGGGTCGCTCATTGATCATATTTACAGTGGGTTGAATGCTGTTGTCCCAAAATGAGAATGACACCAGTGGGTGGTTAAGCTAAGATAGAAATCAAACTTGGTGTCTTGTTGAAAAATGGGCTTTTGAAATTGTGGTCGAGTGTAAGACTGCATCCCTGCCAAGCAGCAGTTGTGCTAGAATCAGCGTTGTTCGTGTCAGCCACAGCTATTCTTGATGAATAGTGTGCTAATTGTCTACCTAATTATACATGTAAGTGTTACTGTGTGCATAAAAATTGTATGTTGACATATGGATTCAGGCACTTAAGTGCTGTTTCAGCTGCATATGCATTTATATTTTTTTTATGCATAATTTGTGTCCAGGGAAATATTTTTTTTCATGCTCTTGAGCTGGAAATAGGAGAAATAGGAAATAGGTTTTCTCTCCAGTGTACAATGCTCGTCCTCTGATAGTGCCCCCTTATTTAATTTTGTTTTGTATTTTCTTGTTTTTAAAAATGGGAGTTTTCATTGTCGTTGATTTCAAATAAATAAAGAAAAAAATATTCTCCAGACATATTGCTTATCCTTAGCAAAAGACCATGCTGTCATGAAGCTTTTGTGGGGAGCAACTCATAAATTGAACTGGGTTCTGTGGGAACAGCAGTTAAGCATTTATCACATTTAATTTGAATAATAAATGTAAAATATGAAAATACGTTCTAGTGGCTGCTTGAAAGATATTCCCTTTTTTCATTCTGAAATGAGATTCAGAGAAGAGTAAAAACTTGAGAAATAAACTCTGCTTTCTCAGATCCTTGATGCTTTTGAGAAAACACGGCCTGAGGGATGTCCACATTTTTCAATAGTGTCAGTCCTGAAAGTATAATTAGCAAATAGTTATTTGCCTGTAACTCTCTGCCTCTGGGTTTCTGAAAGCTCAGATGTTTCTTGGCTACCAGTTCTAAGGGAGCGAGGTTGTGGAGTGCCTTGCTGCTCTTTTAACACTTGCATATGTTTGATGGCCCTGCAAGGAGTTGCTGAAGAGTGGGGGTGGGGAGGAAAGGAAAATTAAACCTTTTTGACTGATCAGACTTCTTCCACCTAGCTTGCAAGATTTTATATTTAAATACATACTTTGGTTTGAAGAGCAGAGGCAGAGCTAGAGCACATGTGGTTTTGTAACTTGTACTCAAATAGCTGTGTCTCTTGGCAGTTTTGAATTGACTGTCTTGAGGGTTTGAGTTCACTTATGTTTTACTTGAGAATCCTTCATGCATCATAGATCAGACGCTACAATCACATGACTGATGTGCGACCTACGCCATAAAAAAATTCTGTGAAAATGAATTCAGATTGAGATCTTGAGCTGGGGAAAATCTGCAGACCAGAAGTGCTACCAGATTTGCATTTCATAGTCTGCTGTGCATAGTTTGCCTTTTTCTGAAAGTCTCCCCCGAAGTTTCCTGCATTTGAGGGCACCAGGTAACTGTTGTGTTGGTTCCAGCTCACCGAGCCAGCCGTGGATGAGGACCTGTTATGCTAGGCACTGTGCAAACACAGCACGCAATAAAATAGACCTTCCCTCAGTTTTATTGCAGTTTCTTGTCAGCATAACTTATCACAGGGCTGTGGTGGCACAGCTCTTGCATGTGTTGGTCATAACATGCCTTCTACTTGAATGGGTACCAAGGTTGGCAGCTTATTGAGAAAAATATTTGGAGTGTTTCTTAACTTTTCAGCAGTTTGTGACTAGATTTTGAAGCTTTCGGATGCTTAAGTGGCAAGAGAGTTTAGCTTGTTTCTTATTTATAGAGTTACATATGTGTGAATGTAGCAGTTCCTGATGCAGATGAAAGGAGGCTTCCTGCCCAGGAGGGACTGTCACCTTTCTTGAACTCTTCTTTTTTTAATATAAGCTCATCCCCTGTTGTGCCCGGGATTTAAACAAGAAGCAGCATGTTTGATCGGGCAGTGCCTGGCTGATAAACTCTCCTGCAAAGACTTCAGCAAAATGTCTGGAGTAAATCTACCTGAGTTGTATCTCACAATTAAAGTCCTAGGACAGTGCCTGCAAATCAGCCTTGTTGCCTGTGGGCTGTGCAGGAATAGAGGCTTGGTTTTCAGTGAAGAAGGGGAGTGTGTAACTGCTTCCACAGGATTCTTTTTCCCATCCTCTTAATTTCATGCTGTTGCCAGAACTGGTGTCTGTAGCCGCAGTAAGGCTGTAGCTGCTGGTACGGTCATCCCAGCATTTGGCTCTGGAGCAGGGCAAAGCAGCCCGCGGCTGGGACTGGCATTGGCTGAAAATGACTGCTTGGCATGGCTTGCCTTCAGTGGAGCTGGTAGCGAAGGTGGACGCTAAACCAGCCTCTCGTTATTCCTGGGTACAGTCTTCATTAATTTCAGCGGGAGAAAGCTGGAGAGCGTGGAACTACTTAATTCTTATCAGTTTGCAAACACCATGTAGTGCAAATATGTATTGGGAGGTGGTGAACTTTTCAGCTCAGTCGATAACCTCCCGGTAGTGCTGCGGCTGCCTTAGATGTGCAGGCAGGGTGTTTCTGTCCAACTTGATGCCTTCAGCTTGGACCCTTTGGGTTTTATAACCAGGAAAGGCTGCAACATAAATCTTAATTAAAGGGAGATGATGATTTATTTGGCAGGCCTGACTGGTGCTCTTGTATGTGCAATGCCTTTCCCAGTGGGTTTTGCTCTAAACCATAGGATCGGAGAGAGCTGCTGTTGTAAAACTGCAGGAAAATAAGTAACATGTATTGATTTGATACCTGGGGAGGAATTGGGCAAAGTAGCAGTGGTTATATGCAATGTGACGTGCTTCTCCCTCCAAGCGCCTGCTGTTCCACGAGTGCAGCGAGTTTTCTGTTAGTGCCAACACCGACAAGGCAGTAGTTAAAGCTGTCACTGTTTCCAGAATCCAATTTTTCAAGAGGTTTATGGCTCTGCCATTATGAGGGGGGTGTGGAGAGGGATGCACTGAAATTGGCTAAGCAGCCTTTCCATCTGGAAAAGAGATGAAATACACGTGCTTCCAGGCTATCGGTAAAACTGTACAGATGCTTTAAACAAAGTTCATAATACCATTTGGTGTCACATTGAAAGTGGCCTCTTTTAGTCCAGTTCTTTATTTTTGGCCATGTGTTCATAGACTAGAATATCTTTATTTGAGTCCAGTTTTCTAAACAAGGAAAGATTCTAAAAGAAGCAACCTGTAGTTTCACTTTTTCCTGCTGTGTTCAGCCTTAGCATCTCTGAAGTTTAGATTTAGCCTTCTATAACTGAAGATGTAAGTAAAACTTTAAGACAGTTGGATAGTCAAAAAAATCTAAGGTGAAGGGAAAAGTTTTTTAAAAAAATACTTGGGATTAAAGAGATCTGCTCATAAGTCAATGTTAGATTAATCCCTCCTGTACAGCCTCTGATTGCGATGAGTTTTGAGCAGGAATTTGCATGTCTGTGTCACCCCACTTAGCACAACTATATTTGTCTACTTTGATTGGCAACACCATGTATTTATCTCAGAACATACAGAAATGATTCACATGCATCAGCCTGAAGTAGGAAGGCTGAGCTCTGGACATCTGGATTTAGAAGAATGCACGTCTGTCGGTTGAATTAAAGCATCAAGGACATGCTGAAGGTAGGGGCTGACTTGCAAATGCGCTTTTTCCCTTCTCACAGTTAGGCCATCTGGTCAGCGGCTCGGTGGTGTGAATTCTGCCTGCTGAGTGGGGTAACTTGTTCGCTCTAAGCCGGTGCGGCCTATTGTGCTTTTATGTTAAATCTTCTAGTAAATTTAAATTCCTGAACAGGTCCTGAGGTTGTTTTGGGGATGACCGCCATGTCGGCTCAGCTTCTCCCCTCTACGCCCCTTCCCCTCTCTGCATATAAAAACTTCTGGCACTTATAGAATATGTTTCATAGGTGCAGATTTTGTTTCTGTGCCTCAGTTACCGTGGTGTTTGCAAATAGCTGAATTTGTAATGAAGTATAGTGCCTGGGGCTGCGTGTTCTGACTTTGATTGGCTTAGTGCCTTGTTTTGGATGCTTCAATCTGTAATGCATGGGATGCAAGAACAGCCTCTTACTTTTTCACGTCTACCCTGGACACATTTTCCAGCCCAGCTGGAATGAGACATGATCAAAATTAGTTCTGTAATTAAGAAAACGTTGAACCTCTTGTGTATGTTAGGCAAATGAGCTAAAGCTTTTAGTCAAGCAATTAAGTGTTAAGGTTTTACTGTAAGGTGAATGTAAACTAGATAATTTCTCCAGCTAAGCTTCCCATAATCATTCCATTAGTATGAATTCACTACAATGCAGAAGGGAGGCAGTGTAGCATGATGGATAAGATTATTATTATTGTTGAAGATTATTACAGTACAAATGAGCAGCGATGGCCCCAGCTGAGGTTATGGTCGTATTTTGATAGGAGTTTTACTTTATGGTATGATAAAAGACAGACTTTGCTCTGGAGTGATCATGATTTAAAATAGGCAAAAGATGCAACAGCAAAAAAAATTTCTTTGCATAGATACAGAACTGAGATGCAGAGAGATTAGATGCCATGCCTTCCATGTGGCTAATGGAAGCCAAACTTGATCTTGTGGCGAAGGCACTGGTGTGTGTGAGGTATGGTATGGCTGGTGGGAAACAGCCGTTCCACTTTGGAAGGGCAGGTGGGAGAGGGTTGTGGTTAGTGCTATAATGTGGGTGCTGAGTTACTTGCAAATTCTGTTTTCATTTCCTTCATCTGCTCTGTGTCAGCATGGGTTAGTTATTTTAACTTCATGGCTCTCACTGTCTTCTGTGGGATATCAAAGTACTTGATCAAGTTTACAGAGTATTCTGAGATCTAGGGACAAGAGCGCTCTCAAAGTGGTAATTTGCTGCGTCTCTTGTTGAAGTATATTAAATTTATATAAGAATTTTTATCTGATTATCTGATTAGGGAAGGGGGTGGCTTCTTAACTAAAATCATATTTCTTGATGTTGTGTTTATCTCATCTTTCCACTTAAAGATGCTTTCTGGGAGTGGTATTGGTCTAGTTTCAAAAAGTCGTGTATGGCTTGTTTTTGGTTTGTGTTGGTTGTGTTGTTTTTGGTTTGTGTTTTTTTTTGGTTTTGTTTTGGTTGTTTGGCGGTTTTTTGCTTTGTTTTGTGGGTTGTTTTTTTTTTCTTTTGCTGATCAAATTGATAGGATAGTTTATTTAAGACAGCATGTCTCAAGATTGTGGAAAAAGGTCAAGGCAACTTCAAAAGCAGGTTTGTTTTTGTATTTTGTTTCTCAGCATGGAAGCTGTGACTAATGTTTCTGGCTTTGTGTTTCTGTAGGCATTCTTGCCGGCATTGGTGTACTCATTGAAGGTGTCTCCACTCATAGAAAAAATCAGTGACCACAAGGATTTTAAGAAGCTTCTCAGGACACGGAATAACGTACTAGTGCTGTATTCTAAATCTGGTAAGTCCTTCTATTTTTGTAAAAACTCTTTGTGCCCATCAAGGTGTGTGTGTTTGAACATCTGTGCACATACTTGGATCACTAAGCTCTTCGCCCTTAGTTGCTCTCTGTTCGGTGTTGCCTTATGGGACTGCATGGTGTTTCTATGTGACTACAAGGGCTTCTTCAGGACAAGTATCCTTGTTCTAACCCAGATGTTCCTGATGTTTCAAGATTGGAGTTGTCTTAATTTGATCTTTTAATTGCTCTGTCACATTGTCAAAAATGCACTTTATTATGGCTTTGTCTCTAAAACTGGCTGCTCATAGTAGCTATCAGCCAGAGCTTCCTGGTGTGTTTATCACAGTAGTTTGCCAGTTTTGATTTTCTGGTGACAGTGAAAGGCTTAATGAATAGTTATAATACTGAAATCAATCCATCTTTGCTTATGACATCTTTGGGTGTCCCATGGTTGTCTTTCAACTTTCATTAGCAAAATACAAAACCAAAAAAATTAGCTGCTTGTGTAAGAGGGAGAAGTGGCTCATTTCATGTCATGCCACCTGTCCCCTTGAATCTCTTTGCTGGCTTTTCTCTCATTCAGACTCTCCTTTCTGGCTCTTCACTCCTGCTCTTACCTGTCTGTTCTTCCTTCTGCTCTGTTCTGCTCCTGTTATACCTTTTCTCCTTTGTTGCCTGGTTTGTTTTGGTGTATTGTTTTGTGTGACACTGTGTAAAATAAGAAACAGTCTTTAAGCTCCATACGCAAGTACAGAATGCTGTTGTGGATGTGGAAGTCATTGGGTAGCAAGAAGTAAAATGTGTCACTAAGATGATTTTCCTTAGTGCTGTATTGTTTTTGTTGTTGCTTCCTTTTCCTTCCTACAGGCAAGCAATGCGGGGTAATGCTTTGTTTGGGAGTTGCATCCTCCCTTTCTTACCTGTTGCAAAGGTCTTATCTCAATTACATTGGTAGAGTTGCTCTGGGTTTATAGTGTGGTAAATTGGAACAGTATGTAGTAACCCAGTATCCCTTCCCAGTGTGCAGGTGCTGGAATGATTAACTTTTGTTTCCTAAAGATATGCATATTCTGAAACAGTTATAATGATATATCGTGACTTAATTGTTCTTAAAATTTGTGGTTTGCTATAGTGGGGAACTTGGAGCATTCAAACTCGGCCAGATGGTTTTGTATTAACGGGTTCAAAGTGGAAGTCATAAAAGAGTTTCTAACACTTTTTGATTTTGAAAGGATCACTTTAGATAAAAGACACCTGTATTATTCAGTTTTTTAAAGGGAAAATTTTCTTTTTACGCTTAATATTTTAAGTGGTGGTTGCTTTCATTTTTAGAAGCCCAACCAGCACACTTCAGCTCTGACACTCATCAAATAAATGTTGCCCTATGGGCATTGTTCAAAAGCCGTGTTGTGGAGATTTCTTTTTTCTGTTTTTGTTATTTAATTGGTCGGTTGCTAAGCAGTTTAAAGCATCGCATGCAGAGCTGAGTGTGGGATTAATGTTTCTTTCTAGAACAGTGATCCTTGCACAATTAGGAAACTGTTGCCTAACTGTCACCCATAAAGAGGGGAAGGGGAAAAAGAGATTGGAATTTGGAGGTGCAGTTCTAATCCCAGATATACATCCCCCAGCTGTGATGAGATGTTGACTAGCGTCCGACCATACTGCTGTAACAGGCTTTGCTCCTAAGCTGAGCAGAACTAGATGAGTATTTCTGTCTCATGCAGAAAATTCATTGGTTTCAGGAGATGTTCTCATTTTCAAGAGATGTTTAGTTCACCACATTGGATGGGTATCCTGCCAGGGCTGCTCAACTTGTGTGTCTTCTGGGATAAGTCAGTCCTATTGTGAATGCTTATTTTTTAAAGTGTTTGTCAAACTGTTCCACTCTAAGTACATGTGAAGAATTCCTCCATACGTCTATGTCCCTGTGTTGGAGAGAGGTGGCAGCTGCATGTTATCAGTATTGGGGGTGGGACAATTTCTTGATAGCTGTTGTCTCTGATGGCATCAGACCCAAGCAAAGGCTGTCGAATACAAGGAAGCTGTTTCTGGCTCGGGAGAATGTTGAGATAAAAATTGCGGATTTTTAGAGGTAATTGAGGGGTCTATCACTACCCACTGGCTCAACTTGTCTACTGTGACCTGTATGGGCCTTCACTTCCTCAAATGTTGGAGAGAAGATATTGGTCTATAGAGGCATTCAGTCTGACCCAGTGTAGCCATTCTTATATTCAGGTAGTTGAAGTAGTTGTGGAGCAGCAGCAGTTTAAATAGATCTGAAAGAGGGTCTGGGTTTTTATTTTGTTTCTCGAGGCAGGAAACAGTTTCTGTTAGATTTTTGAGGGAATTAATATTTGTTTGAACCTCTGTATTTTTCTCTCCTGAGCTCTTGTCCCATTTTTCTTCTGTGCTTATTTTTAATACTATTTATAAGATTGTTTTGGAATGGATTTTTTTTTCCAAAATCTACACATGTGGCATGGCATTATAAAAATCTCAGTTGTGTATTTATAATACAGCCAGTTCTTGGAAGGACCTTTTCTGGGTGCTTTCTGTCATAGTTGCTCCTTGTGACTGTTGGTTTGGGTATCTCCCAGAGTTACTATGAGAATAACAAGTGTGTTATTTTCTGTGTATGACAGGGATAGAATTGAGGCAGGCAGAGATGCTGAATGACTTGCCCTTACAGCTGATGAAGGTTCTAAATGAAATTGCTCTAATTAGCAGGCAGTGGTACAAACTGGTTAATGCCTGGCCATGGGAAAAAGACAGTGTTGGGATGGAAGCCAGTTTGCAGGAGAGGACACAGTATAGCTCCATAAATGTAGGTCAGGGAGCGTGCCCGGAGGCACGAATTTCAGTGTGTTGTTTAAGGGAGGGTGGAGGGAAGGAGCCACCCAACTTCAGCTGCGGCCAGCATTCTTTCTAGTTTACAGAAGATTTTACTGATCCCTGTCATACTGGTTTCTTCAAATTAGATGAAATGTTCTTCCAGTGCTTCAGAACAAAGGAATGCACCATTGTGTTTTTCTATGTGAAACAATAATGCTGTTGTTGATTTATTTTTATTATTATTTTATTTTGTTTTCCAGCTGCTGCTGCAGAAAGCTCGCTCAGGTTACTGTCCAGTGTGGCCCAGGAGGTGAAAGGACGAGGTACTATAAGCTGGATAGACTGTGGGTATGTGTCATGCTGTTTTTCTCCTTTTTTTCCTGTCTCCCCTTTGGCTTTTATTGCTGACTTAGCTTTTTTGATGGCTCTGAAACTTCAGTCTGTAATTGAACCCACATCATTCTGTGCAGTTTTTTCATAGCTATAGGGAGCCTACATCTTACCATCCTCTCTTCCTTTCAGACCAGTGGTGGGGAATAATTTTTTCCTTATGGCTGTTGTCACTTCTCTGACAGCACGTTTTTCAGCCTGAAGACAGAGACCCCACCTAGCATTGCCTTTCATGGGGGGCACATAGCATAGAAAGTCTGCCTGCTCCAGCTTTCCCACAGACTGGAGGAGGAGGAATCCCACATTGTGCCCCAGCTGGAGGGCAATGAAGTTCTGCTCTGACAGCAAATGTTGCATGAGCAGTAGGGCTGTTTGCTTGGTTTTGAAGAATCCACCCCTTTGCGTTTCTCAATAAAATGTGCTTTTTTTTTAAAGAACTATCTATCTGCTTGTAGAGGTTCATGGCAATTTTTAATGTGAAGGCAGGGAAACTTGTTTTTGTAAGTGGTTGCTTGTGTGGGGCGGAATGAACAGGTGTGTATTTTCTGGTTTGCAGATGTGAAAGCCTCAACTGTGATTCTGCTCAATAACACGTTGCCTGTGGTTTTAGGTTGTGTTGTAGGGCCTGTCTGCCTCTGCAGCTTTGAAAGCTTTGCCTGCAGGTGGCAAATTCCCCCTCTTGCACTGCAGAGGAACAGCTTGCTGCCTACCTGTGGGTTTAGGTGGATTGCCATGGTACAAACAAATAGTACACTGTGCCCAAACCTGTCAGTCAGTTCTGAAAATCATGTGGTACCCTTAAAATGATACTTTTGAAACCAACTTCCATCCATCAAGCAGTGACCTAAAACAAGTCATTAGTAAACCAAAGGTAATGTGCTTTTGTTGTTGGTTAACCTGTCTTGCTCTCCCCCTGCCACCCGGCAGGTCTGTCTCCCATGGGGTCCTTTGCTTCTGCTTTCTGTTTGCATTTTTCTGTTTGCATTCTGTTGCAAATGCACAGACTCCAGGGACAGTGTTCCAGGTCATCGGCTGGCAGAAAGCCGGGCTGCTCCTCAGAGGTCAGCAAAGCCTGTACCAATTCCCACCTGCTGAAAAAACAGCAAATAAATTGTACTGACCCTGAGGAGGAGAAGGTTGTGTGGAGATCTGGCATACCTCTGAAGTACAGTCTCCTTTTCTAACGAAACCACTGATAAACAATTTTTGTTTGTCAGTAGTGATAGTTAGTGAATAGGAAGCTCGTCCAGCTTCTTGGCTTAGTCTCTAATCAGCCCCATTAGTGACCGTGGAGTGGTCGCTCTACCTTTTTGTCTTCTATTTCCCCTTTGTGTTAGGCTGCCTTGGTGTTGGAGGCTTTCTGCTTACTCTGTGTGTGTGCTTTTGGCACATGTGTACAACTGCTGGAAAGATGAGGCTGTTCGTCTGGCCCTTCAAAATGCTGCTATAATGCAACGAAGCAATAACCATCTCCAGGATTTATTTTAGTTCTGGGTTGGGGAAGGAAAGATTCAGTGTTTAGGACTACAATTTGAAATCCAGGGAAGCTTTGGCACTTAGTTCAATGGATCAGTCTCTGCTCCTGAGTTTGTAAGTGATGGTGATGGGGAGGGAAACATGGTGTTTGGTTTTGCTGTAAAATAAACTTCAATTCATCAAACCCTAATATGCTCTCTCTTTCTGGATGTTGTCATCTAAACCAAACTTTGTTATGGAAGTTACTTGCAAGAAATGCATTTTAAAGTCTCCTCCAGGTATGCTTTAAACCATTTCGTAGGACGCTTGGTACTTGCTCTGCCTTTCCTCTGACCATGGTGGGGAAGTATTTACGTTAATCTTCCCATTTGTAGTGAAAGGTGAGTTACTTGAGAGTAAAGCAGTGTGGTGAAGGTCATGCTGTGAGAGGTTGGGAGATGTGGGAATAGATTTGTAGGTTCCCAAAATATGCTTTGACGCCAGTAATATCACAGTCGGATGGCTGCTTGCCGAGTGACAGGTGGTGGACAGAGTGCTGTAACATGGCAATAGCTGTCTTAGAGGATCAAGCAGTGTTTTCTTTCAGATCACTTATTTGGGAAGAACCTGGAAAGAATAGATTATCTGTCCAACTGTAGCTGGGTATTTGTCAGAGATGTTTCTTCTGTCCCTCCCTCCTACAGAGGGATGTCATAACAGAGTTTGTGAACTTGTCTCATGGGGCAAGGCTTGTGGCAAAGGAGGTCTTGATGCATTAAAAAAAACAAACCAAACAAAATCCCCACAAAAAAACCACCCAAACAAACCACCACCAACCAACTCCCCCCCCCCCAAAAAAAAAACCCAACCAAACAATTAACCAAACCAAACCCAAACAAATAGTTTGAACCCACGCCAAGTTTTGTGGTTGATTTGCTTGTTAAACCTTTAAAGCATTCTGAAATCAGTCTGGTAGTGTTGAGGTAACTTTTAAATATTTTTTTTTCCTTGAAAGATTTTTCTCCTTACTGCTTTTTGTTTGGTTGGTTTTGTATACCGGTAGCAGCAAACTGCTGCCCACCTCATTACACCCACCATTAATAGGAGAGAGGCTGCAGTAGTGCTGTCCGTCACCGGTCATAAAGGGCCAGTTGTAGGGCCCCATCAGCTGAGTCCTGCCAGAGTTGCTCAAGCTATTCTCCCAGTGCAAGTATGCTGTGAAGCCTATTTGCAAGTCTTCGTGCTGAAACAAACAGTGCACAGATGCAGGGATATTTACAGCACAGGCTCAATTTGTTTTACAAATATTGACAAGAAATGGCTTGTTTGGCAGCAATATTTAGCAGGGAATTTTGGCTTTGCTCTTCACATCCCGCTGTAGTGGCCTTCTTTGCCTTCAGATCCAAGCATTGGCAAGGCTGGCATACATGCAGAGTTGTGGTTTGTGTCTCTGCTTCCCTGTGGCGATGACGGCAGTCTTTTTCTTTTCCTTTTCTTTATTGACGGTGCTTATCTTGTTTCTTGTCATTCCCCCTCTTCTTCTCATTTTCAGGAGAAAGCAAGAACATACTGCTCCACTGATGGAAATCATTATGGATTGCTAAATCTTGGCAGTACATTCTGTATTTCATACAGCAGAGGGGAGGGAACATGCAGGTTTGTGGCTGGAAGTGGGCTACCTGAACTGCCAGAATTCCCTGGCCTTGGCTTTTGTCAGGTCTGTCATATGAGACAGAGGTTAGATTTGAGCTTTCAGTTCCAGGTTGAGTGGTCTCGGGGAGGCCAGGGAGGTTATTTTTTCAGTGTAATGTGATGAAATACTTGGTTTCTGGCTGAGATGGTTAGTGTGGAGTAGATGAGGTTGCCACTTAGTTTTGTCACTTTGCGGGAGGATAGCGGAGGCCCCGGAGTGCCTGGGCTTAGGAGATATGTAGGTCTGGGAAGTGCCAGGTACCTGCCTCTCCTGTGGTTAGGCTCACTTGCGTTAAGTGCCATGCTGGAGCAGGACCTTGCTGAGCACAACACCAGGGACACCTCTGCGTGCAGCGTTGCGGGTAAGGTCCTCCTTCATGGGAGATTTCAGTCAGTTTGTGCAGGTGGATATGCGCCTCCTGACAGGGATGAAGGGCAGCATGAGAGTTGCTTTTAGCATTGAAGTGGTCACTGTTTGATCCTGTGTGCTGAGATAGCGTATGTGGCTCTGTACACAATTAAACGTGAAGCTATTTCCGTTGTGAATAAAAGCCCCACAAGTGATGTGACAAAATGTTTTATTCTAGCCTTTACATGTTTTAATTAGGAAGTCCTTGCGGAGGCATTTGATGTTGAATGAACAGTGGCGTGAGAGATGACAGAATATTGAATTAATAATGCCTGGTCAAATGCAGTCTTCTGTGTGACGGCTACTTTTTGTTGCTGTTGGTTTGAACGGAGTGCTCTCTGCTACCCCTTGTTAGTTTGTTTATTTACTTATTTATTTATTTCCCGGAATGCCTGGTGCTTTATTTCTGAGTTGAGGCTAACTGGTAGCAGTGGTAGAGCACAACATTGCAGGTTGGTAAATCTTCAGAGATGGATCAGTTGTCTTATGAGCAATTGTTTTGAGACTTGTGTTTGGGGAGACACTGTGTTAATAAGAGCTGAGAGTCCCAGGTTCTGTTCCTGGCTCTGTGAATGATTCACTTGTTACACTTTTTTTAACAGCAGAAAGTATCTGTTTTCCAAGCAACTCAGTAGATATTGCCTAATTTATTAGTCAATGGAGTTTGGAGAACTTTGAAAGGAAAAAATGCTACAGCAGCACAAATGGGTGCTCTTCATTTAATGTGTTCAGGTGCTGTTGGGATGGGCATGTAAGCAAGCAGAAGACTATTACAGAATTATTTTTAGCAGTAGGCTGATAGAAATTTTGAAAATGGAATGGCTTCATAGGGAGTTGAAAGCTTAAGACGTCTGAAAAAAAAAAAAGTGTCTTGTCCTTTTGTGTAAAATCTCAGAGTTTGGATGCTACTAACTGTAATAGGTTGGGGGCAGGGGAGCTGGTGTGTGCTGCATAGGCAGAGGGACAGTCGGTGTGTGTGCTACAGAGCCTCTGCGAAACCCCTCGTCTCCCTAAACTTCTTTCTTTGGAGGCATAGTACAATTGGAGTTAAGCATTGATTTGCTCAAGTAAAAGAGTTTTGTGAAAAATAGAAACTCCTGGCAAATCCTTATGGTGGCAAGTAGAAGGTACAAAGTGATGTACCTTGAGAACACAATAAGGTGGAAGTACTGCTTGAGTGAAAGATGAAATTTTCATTGCTTGTCTATAAAGGAAAGCTCCATTCCCAGTTTGTGATGCCTTGAGGTCTGATTTTGAAGAATAATCATTATAAAGTTATCCTCTAGCCACCTTGAGTAGGTTTTGTGATAGATCACGGCGTAGACAGGGACTGATGTTACTTGGAAGGGTGTAACTAGTTTGGGTGAAGTGGAAAGAAAGTAAAATGGCTTTGAAGAGAAGAGAATGTGTTTGGTGTCGTGGTCAGGTGCAGCTTTGAGGAGGTGGCAGAAGAGGTTGAAAACTAGCTCTTTCCATCCTGAATGTGATTCAGTGAACACTCCTGGGTTTTCCTGTTACCGAATCGTCTCGAGTTTTTTACTGACTATAACTCTTGACGAATTGTGGACTGATATTTTCAAAGAAAACACCCATTTCTTTGGCTCTGGGTAATTATTCTCTGCTCAAACTTACATGGCTCCCTTTACTGTAGGTCCCAAACATAAACAAAGCTGTGTGATTTCCATCTGCTGTCATAACGCGTGTGCTTGGCTTTAGCACATCAGACTGCTAGGAAGAGGAAATGCCATCTGGTTAAAATGTCTGACTAATTTTTGGTTGGTTTTAATCCCACTTTTTCTGTTTTTATGTTATTCTTGTAGTCCCTTTTGTGTGTCCTGTGTGTCATTCTTGTAATCTCCATCCCCAATGATTACTTCTTGTTGTTGCAATCCCATGACACTTGGCGTAAAGGTAAAACCATAATTTGGCTGGTAAAGCAGCCCTTTCAAGGCTATGCATTTAAACATGTGCTGGTTCACAAAAAAGACAAATTTAATGAGTAGTTGTCTTTTCTGGGATTTCCCCCAATTTCTGTGTTTATGTGCCTTTTAGATAAAATCTTCCTTCCCAATTTCTAATTTCCTAATGCCTTGATACAGAAAGGCTTTACCCATACACACAATAATAAATTAATGTGTTCAATGCCTTGAAATAGCAGGGAGGAATTTCAGAAATAAGGCTGCTGGTAGAGATGGCATTAAGTGTCATTTTGCTCTTTAGTTTTTACCTTCACTCCTATAAAGTAGATCAGGAGTAGGATTTATTTAAGAGAATAAGTCTCCTCATCTTCCTTCCTTGTAGTTGAATTTTAAGGCTGATGAAAAGCTTTGAAATTGCAAATAAAAATGACCAGATCTAATGGAGAGAGAAAAAAGGAAGAAGAAAGGAGGGCTGCTCTTGCAGCCCATCAGGAACGCTTTGCAAGTGTAGTTATACTGACAACGTGGTCCTTGTGTGGATGCGATTTATATGGGCAAACTGCATTTGCAGCATAGATTTTTCAATGCCTTCCTCCTGTCTCTATTGTAACCTTGTCTGCACAGGTAATGCTAATTCATATTACAGACCTTTTACTTTCCTGTAAGAGTGACCATGCAGGAAGTGCTATGCCAGTCTGAAAAAAATTTCTTTTTTGGGTAAGCTCTCAGTTCCTGACATAAACCCATTTAGTCTGGTATACTGCATTAAGTCAAAAATGCAGAGTGTTCAACTAAAATCCACTCTAGTGCTTGGGTGTATGAACCTGGGCTCATGTCTCAGTTTCATCCTAACCGTGTGTATTCCAGGAGTTTTGCCTAGAATTGCTCACTAACTCTGAATCTTCAACTCTGCTGCTTTTCAGACTAAAATGGAGAGTAGCTGAGTTAAGATTTAATGTACAGTTACCTCCATTTTCCTCCTTTTAATACTTCATTTAAAACATCCTCTCCAGGTCCATAGTGCAGCTAAAGGTCATAAAACAGGCGCCAAGGGAACAGTATAACGTGCTGCAGCCTCTGTGTGCCCATGGGTGGGTGATACATTCAAAACCTGCCTTCACGGTGGACTCGAAGACAGAGTGGTAGTCGTCTGTGTCCCAGGTTAGGACAGTGTTAGTACCAGGCTGCATGAGTTAGAGGAGGTTTGGATGAGTCTGATGAGGAAAGCTGCTGCTTTGCAAAGAGAGTTTGAGTGTTTGGCGTTTCTAGAAGTTCCTGCAAAGCCTTTGGAGGCTCCTGCGAATGTGCTTTCCTTATTTCTGTGCAGGTATGTGGGCTGCTGAATGCCTCTCTCTAATTTATATTTCCATGGAAAGTACCGTTCATTATAACTTCTTGACTTTCTGCAGGGCTGGAGCTTATAATTTTTTCTCTTAATTGTTTTTGCTTGACGATACCTGTTACCTTTTTGTCTTGGATTTCTTTCAGCTCTTTGCCTTGCTCTTGCTTGCAGTTAGAATTAATCTCATGGGTTTAATTTTCAGAAGATACTTCTTTTTAATCTTATTCCTATAGATTCCTGGGCTCTCTAATTGACTAATGGTCACAGGGAGTCGTTTGTATTGGGTGATGGGTGCTGCTGGGTCTCTGCAGCACATGGGTTATTCTGTTTGTATTCCTGGCACGTTCCAGGGGAGCATTTGGAGCAGAAGCCTGCAGTTACCTTGTGGGTCACAGGGAGGCTTTTTGCCGCGTTCTAGGGGGGCAAGTCAGGCCCTAAATTGAGATGAGAGTCTGTCCTGTCAATCTACTAATCTTAATCTTTAATTCTTTCCAGCAGCACGTTTTCTGGTTTTGGTTTTCATGCTTCCCCATCCCTTAAAAAGATTCAAGCTTTTCATCTGCTGCATTGTTTGAGTGGCTCATTTGTTCTGTGCTATGGAAACCTGTTGCTATTGTTACTTCTTTTATAAGATAATTTCCATCAGGAACCTAGAACGGTGGCACAACGTTGTTTTGTTTTCAAAGACAAATCTTGTGTTTTAAGCTTCCCGTGCTGATTAATTCTGTATCTGGCTCTCCTGGGTCCTGTTCCTATTTTGCTGTCTGCAGGTTCTTAAACCACACTCAGGATCGTAGTATCTAAGTGCCTGTCTGCACAGAGAGCTGCATATGGGCTTTTTGTTTGAGTAGATGTAAGCCATTACCATCCAGCGGCTGCATAGCACAGCTCTTCGGAGAAGTGCTCTTGCAAGCTAGGCTGATGGTTTGA
>KL286699.1:0-30418 GCA_000699545.1 Podiceps cristatus | reverse complement strand
TTTTTTTTTTTTTTTTTTCCCCCCCCTGATTTCAGAGCTGTCTCAAGAGAGTGATACTGAAAGGTCTGGGATCATTAGAGAATATGAGGAGCCTTACAAATGTGACCGTACCAGCAGCAGCAGTAGTGGCAGCATCTGCTGCACCGGGCTGGGAGGGAGGATGATGGGGACGCAATGCCCGCCGTCTGAGAGGAGAGTTTTGCAGGGGTTGGTCTGTTTTTGTTTGGTCAGCAAAGTACACAGGCTGCTGTAGTGTAAATGGATCGCACAGTCCTTGTTAGAGGGTGGGATTGATGCATAGTCAAAATCCTGTATTGTCCCCAACAATGGCTAATGGATTGCATTTTTGATTTCGAAACCTTGCAGGAGCACATCGAACTACAACTGACTGTTAATGATTTCCTCTTTCAGATTAGGTTTGCAAGTGCAAATGTGGTTTTTATTTTTAGGTGACTTGAGGAAATTTCTGGTGTTGACACCCCTTTTGGTGCTTTTTTGGGTCACAAGTTCAATTAGTTGTTTGGCAGGATCTCAACTCCATGCTTTCTCAGGATGTTCATCAGCCAGTTGTCTGGAGAGGGTATTCTCTGGCAGGTAGCCAGAGGGCATTGCAGAGGCTGCTCACTGGGCTGGGAAACCCAGTTTGATAATTCACTTCTGAGGGCTGGTCTGAAATTGCAGTTGCACTTCCCTGAAATTGTAACTGGAGTTGTTCTCTGTATGATGGTTTTCGCCATAACATAAATGAAAGCAATTAAACAACAGAGACAATAAGCATGAGAGACATTGCTGATTACAAGATGACAGTTTTGACTGGTACCTTCCAAAGCTTTTTCCAGTGTTGGAAAACTTCTTTTGTAGGCAGCCCTGTTTCTGCTCTGCCATGTTGCCCTGCTCTCAGAGCCTGTTCCTCCTCCTTACCTGCTTAGTCTCGTCTCGTTAGGACAGTGACAGTGTTGGTCCGTACAGCCACAGATACAACAGAGCCTCCATCGCATTGTGGTCTACAGGTGCAACTGTGATATAAGGGACTGCTGAAGCGTAATTTATGTGGATTGTTGAGCCCTGTTTCAGATGGAGAGAAGTACAGATAGAAGAGATAAAATCTGTTTACAGATTGTGAGGTTTGTGGTTCGCATGTGGTTATGTGATATGCTGATAGAGGAGCGAGATAGTTTTTGTGCAGGCAGATTTACTGACCTGGTTACTTAAATTGGTGCTGTCAGTGTTTTTATTAATCATTTCTCTTGTGCTTGGAAACACTGTAGATATGGATGAAAAAGAAGGCTGGGTCCAGTCTGCGTTGCAAAGCATTAATAGATGTCAGCACTGTGGCATCAAAGTGGCGTGGCCACACAGCAGATGCACACACTGATATGTTGGCAACTGGAGACATGAACTTTTTTTGGATGGCATTTTTGTCATTTATGAAGAGGGGATTTGACAGTCATTCTGGATCCTTCCTTCCCAGAGGCCGATGTGGTGGTAGGGCTGTTTTCCCTTCTTGATGAGAAGCTGATGAGCAGCGTTATGTGATAAGGGAAATAATTAGGGAGCTGCAGACCACCTTATTTGTGCTCGTGAGAGAGAATGGTGCTGAGGATGTTTGGTCTTACCCTGCTGCTTTCAGGACCTGCCAGGGCAATATTTGAATTGACCCCAAGGAGGATGTTTTGCACTGCAACCTCCAGGCACTATTTCTTACTCAAGATGAATCTAGCTTGGACTTGTTTTGTTTTTAGAAACCACTGTGTACTTACTGCAGCCAAAGTCCTGGATCTTACTTTGTGTTCCTCCTGTCTGGCTTTGTCCTCTGTTCTTTCTCTCTCCAAATTACCTTGCCACATTGCTGCAAAAGCCTTTCTCTGGGTTGCTCCTGCCACCAAGGACTGCCATTGGGATCTCTCACTGCTTCTCTGTCCTTATGGCCACGAGCTGCCAGGCCTATGGGCAGAGCATCCTGCACCGCTCCTGGGGAGCGCCTGTGGCACGTCCCCTTCAGGTGCTGGTTTCGCTGGTGGTGAGCCAAAGGAGGTCAGATCTTCTTCATGAGCCCCTTGCCTTCCTCCTGCCCCGGTAACAGCTGGCTGCCTATGCAAAGTGATTATTCATGCGTGCTAATGCTGACAAGGGACCCCAGTGGTTTGCAGGGAACGCTCTGGTTGGGCTTCCTGCCAGCTTCATCATAAGCCCAAACGACAAAAGTATCTCCCAGTAGAGGAAACAGGGATGTGAATGGAAAGGGGTGAAGTATTCCTGCAATACATGCTGTCTTTGTTGTTATTGAGACTTCTTGCTTAGTTACACCAACTTGGATCTTTCATTTCATCGTTCTTTTTACCAAGCTGCCATATGTCTTTGCTTTTCCAGCAAAGGAGCATTTTGGAGCTCTGGTTTGGTTTTGTGGGAAGGGGGAGCGTGGGGAACATGCCTGTGGGGTATGGAAGGAAGCCATGCCATCGTGCCACTTCAAATTTGACCTTATTACCACAGACAGGTAGGTCCTTTGTGGTATTGCAGATAGGTGGGTTTTTTGGATGATTTTCCACAGAGATGAAGCTGGATGATTTGTAGGACTGCCTGCAGGCGAAGCAGGGGCCCTTCAGCAGTAGGACAGCAGGGACCTGCGGGGGTTTGAACTGCTTTGGACAGAAATGGCACAAGGCAGCCAAGGATGGCTGCTGGGGACACATTACTGACCTCATCCTCCTGAGCCTGTTGCCTTGTCTGGAGTGGCTTGGCCTTGGTGGCTGATTTTGGAAGTGGTTTCTGGCTTTTTAGGTTTTAGGGTTTGAGTTTTTGTTGTTTGTTTTGTGGGTGGGTTTTTTGTGGTGGTGGTTGTTGTTGCTTTTTGTTTTGTGGTTTTTTTTTTTTTTGTTGTTGTTTTTTTGTTTTGGTTTTTTTTTTTCCCTAGTCTTTATAACAAACTCTTACACTGCCTCTTCAAGTGGTATAATTAAATTGCAAGAACTGGAGTCCTAATTACCGTCTCCCATGTGAGAGTTGAGGAGCTCATCTTTAGAGAGAGGCTGTTGGCTGAGATCCAGAAGAGACAAATCTCAGAGCAGAGACTGCATCTGTGTTGATATTTACTCTTATTAAGGATAATGGTCATTACCAAGTGATATCGGAGCAGGTTGCTCTTTGCAGGTTATTTTTATCTGTCTGTAAGCGAAAGCAGAAGGAAAAGCAAAACGGGTCCATCTCTGCCATTTCTATATGTCTCCTTTTCTGCTTTTTCCAAAGAATCATTAGTATAGCATCTGAGTTGGTGGGTCTGGCATGTGCAAAAAGCTGCACTGATGCATGAAAAAATTACTGATACATATTTAGACACTTCCTATTCTGGGAATTTGTTCCTCTTCCGTCCCTTGCATCAGTGCAGATAGCTTGCATAAACAGACTAAACTCCCAGTGCAGTGGTGCAGAGAATCTGTCCTCTGAAAGGTAAGAGACATACTAGAGCAAACTGCTGCTTTCTTTCCTGTGATAACGGGTGATGTGCGTTCAAGCACCTACGTGAATCTCTACAAATGGAGCAATCCTGAAAGCAGGGCAGGCTTAGAGCCTGCTTCCTTCCAATGAAACAGCTGTTCTTATCTTCATGGGGGTGGGGGGTGTTTTTGTTTGTTTGTTTTTTAATAGAAACTCATGCAAACAGAAAATTAATTGGTAGTAGTTGGAGTGGTAGGAGTTGCTAGCTGCTTGCTCACAGGTATATCTCAGTAGTTATGTTTTGTAGCCTTTTTCAACTATAAGCCTTGCACAACTTTTCTAAGATGAGTATCCGGATCTTTATTCCCTACATGGTTTGGAGTTGCACCAAATTGGTGGCAGAACTGGCAACAGAATTGTCTTGATACTCAATTGGGTTCTCTACTGATGCCAGAACAATTGTCTGCACACCTCGGGGTTTGATAGGCCCTGTTGCCGGAGATAGATTTCAGTATTGCACTCATTCACCTCGACCACCTAACATGTGCCTTGGCAAGGCTGAGTTGGCCACATGGTTTGGAGTTGCACCAAATTGGTGGCAGAACTGGCAACAGAATTGTCTTGATACTCAATTGGGTTCTCTACTGATGCCAGAACAATTGTCTGCACACCTCGGGGTTTGATAGGCCCTGTTGCCGGAGATAGATTTCAGTATTGCACTCATTCACCTCGACCACCTAACATGTGCCTTGGCAAGGCTGAGTTGGCCACATTATATGTGTGTCCTGGAAACATTTGGGAGTGTCCAGAAGAGCATTTACACATGTTGACTGGTGCAGACTGATTTTAGTTAACTGTCTGGCAGTCAGCTCCAGCAGGGCCACAAGGACTTCTCTATGCCTCTGGATCTGTCTGGAGTAAGACCGGAGGATGGTCTGAAACTGGTGCTTCCTCCTGAGATTCCTTGACCTTCAAGTTGCTTCAGTTTAGCCCATGGGACTGTTGGAAAATTGTAGGTGAGAGAAGACAGGATGTTTCTGGCCCCTGGGTTTGATGTTGCTGCAGTCTTTCTGTACGAACTCCATGTGGCAAACCAGCTTCTTGGCAAAACTCCAAATCCAAGATATCTGTGTTGTAATCTAGTTTTATTACAAGGAGAGAGATTTGTGTTACTCAATGAACAGATGACATGGTTTAGCTCCACCTTCCACTGAAGTCTGGGGAAAACAGATGCAGCAGGCAACAGGAAAGTTACTGTCTTCTTGGGCTCAGATCTCCAGCCTGCGGAGAAGCAAAGAAAGCATTTACAAGTTACAGTGACTAGCTTTGGCTATGGTCTGAAAACGCAGAACTGACGTCAATTCAGTAAGACTCCTCAGGTAAACATACTTCTATACATTAGGGATTACAGGTGCTCCTTTTCAGTCAGGTAGTTGCATGCTTTGTTAGTTCCTTAAAATGCTTGTTTCCATATTCAGCATAATAATCTGATTTTGATGCATGTGTCCATAGCACCCCCTCCTCATTTCTATCTACAATAAGAATTTGGAAAATTTCCAGAGGCATGCTTTCGTCTGCAGCACACTGAGAACTTACTGTCTGTTCTTCATGTTTGCAGAAAGGCAACTGGAGAACATTGGGAGAATTAGAACCAGTGCTGGCAGCAGCACTTAATTTGGTGGGGCTCTTGCAACCCTTGCATCTTGGTGTCTCTGATGTGTCTCTAATAAGTTTAAACTTGATGGGTTTTCAGTGTTTTCATTTTCTAAATTGATTTATCTGTGTAAAAGGTACAAGTTGTCCTCTGCTGGGAACAAATTTCCAAGCTTTTTAATCTTGCTGTTTGCCAATGCAAAGAATAGTCTTGTCAATGTGAATCATCCTCTTTTCTTTGTAATTGTACTATGTCACTCATCTCCCCAGGTCTTTGACTGACTTCATATTCACTTCAGCTTGAAGTATCCTTATAGCTTCGCTTCTCCGTTGTTTAGGACAGCGGTTAGGCCATGAAGACCCTTTACCTGCCCACCTAAGGAAATGTATATGCAGCTTTCTTCCATGACCCTTCTCT
Organism: Podiceps cristatus; assembly: GCA_000699545.1. Taxonomy (NCBI): domain Eukaryota; kingdom Metazoa; phylum Chordata; class Aves; order Podicipediformes; family Podicipedidae; genus Podiceps; species Podiceps cristatus. Next base: position 24,912 of record KL286699.1, on the reverse strand, counting down.
CTTCTTCAGCTTAGCCTAATCCGGTGCTGGAAGTGATTCACTCTCGAAAACCACCTCCAGCAGGTCTGTCTGCTGTTACATACCTCCTTCAGGAGCTGTGGCACCTCCTTTCCAGGAGGCTTTACCTCTGCTTGCCAGGTGTGGCTCCAGGACACATCACTCATACCTAGTGTGAATGGGGTTGCTGAGCTTGGGGCTCCAAAATTTGAATTGTTTTTTGTTTTCTGCAGGACCTTTTCAAGGCTAGCCACTTGTGATCTGGGCTTGGAGACACCATGGTGATGTTTCTTTGGGGGGCTTGAGTTATCTTCTGACAGATATAAAGCTGCCCTGCTCTTTCTTTTTGAATCTTTTCACAAACAGTGCTCTTTGACCACTACACTTCCAGTAGAACAGTCGTCTTGAAAACTTGGCTTCCTAAATTTTATGTTAATCCCATGGACAGAAGGTCTACTGAGGTACTCGAACATGCTAGAATGGGCTGCTTTTCTACTGGTTAGGGCCTGGCTTTGGAATGTGGTTTTAACACAGTTCACTGTGTCCTGACCAAGCAAACAGAGAAATTAAATTGGCTAATGCAGCTTTCCACAATGCTTGTCCTACAAACTTAGCTGAACAGCTTTCAAATTACTGTTAGTTGCAACTAATTGCTGATGAGGAAGCACAGCAATGAGTTTTCAGAACTTGAATGCTTTTGATTTCCTTTCTTGTAACCGTTTTTCTTCCAATATGTGTTTTTTGCAGTGATACTGAAAGCCGAAAATTATGCAAGAAGATGAAAGTAGATCCTAATTCAAAGGAGAAAGGAGTGGAATTACTCCATTATAAGTGAGTGCTGGGCTGGGATTTGTAGTTCGATTGTTGATGCCCGTTAGGACCATTCGTTCTCCTTGCAGCTCCATACTGCTGCAGCCTGAAGACTTCTTATTTGTTATCCTTTGACATGTGAAATTGATTGCTGTTTCTTCAGTTTGCAAGCATGTGCTCTGGCAGAAGTTGAAATAAATTTAGTCTGCTGTTGTACACTGAAAGCATGAGCGAGGTCTGCAAGAGATGCCCAACGGACTAAAACTACCCAATGCACAGGGCTCATGCCTGAGATTTGAGCTCTTACTTTCTCTGTCACGTGCCTGCTGGCATGTGCCTTGGGCAAGTTGCTTCACCTCTTTGTGCTTGCTTTTCTGACTTGAGATAGTACTTTGTGAAGTAAGTGGACAAGGGCAAGTGTAGTGAGACAACAAGGGATTTTCTTCCTGGCAATAATAGGAGTGGGAGTAATGTTAAGTGTAAGAGACACCAAGTAGCTGCATCTCCATCTCCAAAGATCATGTCTTAGTAAATATTCTTGTTAAAGTGCCAGGGAGGAAATTATTTACTAGAAACCTGTTTGCTTTACACTCTGTTTTGCACCCTCCCTTTTTTCCTTACTCTTTTTTCCCCCCTTAAATTACTGTACTGTAAATTCTACTTAGTTGTGGCTTCAGCCGGATAATGTTGTTCTGGGTAGTGAGAAGTGAGGGAAAGCAGCTGTATGATTTCCAGCAACGTTACTGTTAGTTAACACTATTCCCCACTCCTTGTTCAACAGGGACGGTGCTTTTCATACTGAATATAACAGAGCGGTCACATTGAAGGTAAATCTAAATATTTGATTATTGTTCTTTTGGTTTTGCTAGATATGGGGGAGATATTTGTGGATTAAAACCAGGTGTTAGTACTTTTTCATGCTGAAGGCATGAAAGGGAGGGGGTTAATCTTCATAAACAGCTGTCAGAATGACCTAAAGGTTTTTGTGTGTGTACATGTCTGTCAACCACAGATCTAGGAAAACTGTATTAATAAAAAGATTGAACCCATGTTGAACTGTAACGTAAATTGTGAGTTAACTTGCAGGCTGGTAACAAATAGGGATTTTCTTGTTTTGATTACAAGTTGCTGTTAATGGCAGTATAACTAAAAGTATTAGCTGATACTGCATTCTGATAGGAGTTCTCACAGGTTTTTTAGGTCTTGTGTTTATAAATTTTGAGAGCTGAGTGGCTTTATCTTTTATTGGATTATGGACCCAGAGTTCGTATGGATGTGCTCTGAGTGCAGCAGGGGTAAAACGACCTTCCTTCTTCTCCTCCTGCAAACCTTGACACGAAGCAACAGAAAGCAACATTCTGTGAGGACAATGGAAGGAAGAAGACATGAAATATGAAATGAATGTGTAGATCTTGATGATTGTGGAAATAGTGGACTAAAAGCACAGTAAGCAGGCCAAAAGTGTGCAGCCTTCCTCTGCAAAGCCCTGGTGAAGTACGGGCAGTATTGTTGCATGAGGCTGCAGCCCTGCGATGACTTGGCTTCCAGAAGTGACCTCTGTCCAGCTCTCATGCCCAGTTTCCATTTCTCCTCCAGCAAAGCTGGCTCTGCACCATTGTTGGTCTTGTGGAGGCTTGATGACACCACTCCAGGCAACATCATTACATTCACTTCCCCTTCCTGGCTTGTTTAAAGGTTTGGCCTGGGATGGAGGAAAGCCTGTGAGAGATGCTACATGAACCTGAATCTCCCAGAGTGGCCGTTCCTAAGCATGCATGCTCTGGACCTTCCTTTTACAGCCAGAGTAGTTGTGGGGTAGTTGATGGGAGGACTGTCTTGAAAGCATGTGCTGGCCTGAATCATCCATTTGGCCTGCACTGGGGGTCATCATGCAGGGTTCACCTGGGGTGGGGAGAGTAGGATTGTGTATCTTTCCAACTCCTGCAGTAAAAATCTTGCCTGGAACTAGGAAGGGCAATGTTAGATACCCAGCCTTGTCAGCAAGTGCCTGGGGCTCCTTCTATATTTAGTGAGGAAATGCAGCTGGTGAATTTTGGTTTTCGTCTTGGTGGGTGGGTGGGATGAAGGAGACTTGTTACTTCTCAAATTCAGGTTGTTTGAACACTGCATGAAATGTCTTTCCTTCCCTCCATGAAGTGCTGCAACCAGGAATTAGTGCTGTGACTCTTCTTTACAGATGGCATCAACTGGAAAGCACCTGCAGAGCCCCAGGGAGTGTTAGGCTGAAAGGCGATCATAGCACAACAGGAGCGATACCATTTATTCCTTCAGTTGTTGTTTTGTGATAAGCATTTCCCCCTTCCCGCTTTCCCTGCCCGCTGGGGAGAAGGAAGCAGCATCCCATGGACAGGGATGTGTGATTCCAGTGCGGGTAGAAGAGGGGTTTTGGAGCTCCCTCCCTCTAGGAGCTCTCGTCTTTCTTGGTTTAACTGCCCCCGTGAAACCAGCTGCTAACGATTTACAGGTTGGACAGTGCATCAGAGCTGTGCAGTAGTCAAAGAAGTCAGCTGAGTGTTTACTTGTTCTGCTGCTCACAGCTGCCTGAATATTTTCTGTATTTCTCCCGCTATACCACTTTTCCCTGTTTTCTTCTTTTGAGGCAGTGACCTTTTTTTCTTTCTCTCAGCTGTGTTTGTCAGGAATCTCCCAGTACATTACAAACAGCAAGCAGCAGAGCAACACAATTACGTAGGGTATCATACCCATTTTATGGACAGGTGGACATACTGAAGAACAGGGAGATTAAAGGATTTGTTTCACATCATTCAGCAAGCTTGTGACAATAAAACTTGGATCTTCTTTCCAGGCATCTAGTAGACATACTAATGTATGTATGACATTTTGGAGAATGATGGACACAGCTCTGAAGAGCTAAAGTAATCGGCAATTTCGTAGATGTGGCTGATCCAGCTGATAGTGTACTTGGGTTTTTAAGAAAAGCCTTTCATTTCTTAAAGTAACTAAATCCTTATGTAATTAGCAGAGATGCCCTTGTGGGTTTACTGTTAGAGAAATGAAGAATAAAGGATAGCTCAGTGTTCTCTGTGTGGGGAATTTAGTTAGCAGTCAGAACCTCCTGCTGCTGAGACCTGTGTTAGGATCTGAGCTGTTTGGGGTATCTGGTAAAGGGAGGCAGACTGCAAGATAACAAAGTTCAGTGATGCAAAATTATTAGGAGTAGTTTAAAAAAAAATATTTCCAACTCTTTGCAGAAGGGCTTAGGTTACCAAGTAGCTTGTCAATATGAAAGTAGGAACTTGTGGGGTAATGAACATGAGAGGGAAGGAAAGGACACAGCTCCAACTATGTTGGAGTCATGCAGGCTATTGTAATGGGTTTTGAATTGCCAGTCAGGACAGTGGTTGCCTTGAAAATACTGGCCCTGCGCTTAACAGTATTCAAAAGTCAAATGATTAGGAAAGGAACAGAGAATGGAAGAGGAAATATTATTGTACCATCTGAGTCCATTAGGTTCCTTCATCTTGTGCCTTGGATATATGATTCTGGTTTCCCCATCAAGTGGAAGGTGTAGAAGTACTGCAGAAGGGCAGTGAGGATCATCAGAGGCATAGATGGCTTGAATATTTATGTGAAGATTCTTGGGCTTGGATAAAAGGACAACTGGAGGAGATTACAATAGATATTTGTATAATAGTAGCTGAAAAAGGAAATGATTACCTATTTTTTTTTTATCCAAACTTAAGTGGTAACAGTGGCTATTTGGGATGGCTGATTTGAAACAACTGCAGTGTTTAACAAAAAAAGTTGTGGAACTCGTAGCTACATGTTGTGAAAGCCAAGAATTTAGGAGTCTTAAAAACAGTTTTAGATGGTCATTAAAGATAGATGCATTGGTAGTTAGCAAGCACAGAGGTCCAAATACAACAGCTGGTGCAGAGTCCATAAACTTAATTACTTTTTGTCAGAAATTGAGAGCATATACCAGTGCATGCTATGTAAGAATGGTACTAGTATAGTATCTGTAGTCAGCTGCAGTAGGAGACCTAAGCTTAGATCAGTCTTTGATCATAACTGATACATCTGTTCATATGTTGCTTTAGCCACACCATGTCCTAATCCTCGATAGTGCTATAAGGGCAGTATCCAGGCTGTGTTTATTACATGATGAAGTCTTCTCTGGAGTATAAAGTACAGGGAGAGTTTTACTTTCCTTCTAAAATGAAGAAAACTCATTAACGTACAAATCTGCTCAGTACTAGCAAAGGGAATAGACTAACCCAATAAATTGGTCCTGCTCTAAACTCTGAATCCTTTTCAAGTTTGCCGTTGTAAGAGTATGTGTGTGAAATCAAGGGAAGTCTTTTTATTAGCATCCCTACTGCATTATACTTCAAAGGATTGAAAAGTACAGGGATGTGTTTCTGTATATATATATATATTTTTTTTTTTTTCAGGCTAGAACATAGGTCTATGTATGATAGCCACCTATTGTGCTGTGAAAACTTGCTTGCTTTTAGCAGCATAGCCTGGATGAAGCCGTGTCCTGTATTCTGCTGAATCACTGTTTAACATTCAAAGCTATTGCAAGGGTTTGGGCAGCAGGTTACAGCCCAGTGGGGCTCTGTTGGTGCCATGGTGTCAAAGTGGATCCTGACCACTTCATGGCAGGACAGGAGCATAGCTCATTCTTCAATATTGGGGCTGCTGTGGCTTGGACCTTGCTCTGGTCTCTAGCCCAGCAGCCTGAGGACCACTGCTTTTCTGTAATTAGTAAGTGCTGTTGTTTGCTAGAGGGAGGGTTTTTCCCTATTTAAAGACACACAGGAAGTTTTCTTCAGCATGGAGTAATGAGTGGAAGGAAACATACTGTCTGCTCCCGCCAGAAGACATTACACATCTAATTTTTTCTGTCTTGGCTGAGAGGGAGAGGCTGGATGAATTAAATCTCTTTAATCCTCCATCCTCTAACCACATCTGTTTCTGCATGACTGAACTTGGCATGCAGGAGTTCTTGAAACTAGCAGAGTCAATTGCACTCATTAACCATTTAAAATGTTGACCCCTCTCTCCTCCTCTCCAGTGTATAGTTGAAGTCTGTGCAGAATTTGATGTAGCTTTCCTAAATGTAGAACTGCTCCGCTGTTTGGTCCTCTTGTCCTGTATGTTATTAAAGCTTCTTGGGGCATCATTTGGGACGTTTTAGAGCTTTTTACAATTGTAACTCCATTATAAATTACTTGATTTTTCTTTTCTTAGCTAGCTCCTTTCTCTGTTAATGCCATATTAAAAAAAAAATAAATTCTTCTTGAAGTGTTTGTGGTCCCAACACTACTACCTCACCCCGTAGGTCTTCTTACTGTGTATGTTAAGTGCTTTGCTTGCTGTCTAGTGACTAATATATGCTGCCTCTTGTGATAAGACAAATCTCTTCAATATTAGCTGTGCAAGTAGGCAGAAAACGAAGAGCAATAAATGGATCTTGCCATAAGCTCTGAATCCTCCTGAGCCTTGCAGTACCAACTGAGATGCAGGAAAATGAGCTGACCTCCATTATCTGTTGATAAGCTGTTGGCATGTTGCACCAGTGCAGCCCTACCAAAGGCAGAGAGGCAGCAAAAGTATCTCTGAGACTGTTTCAGCAGCGTGTGTCACCAGGTGTGCTGGTAACCTGCTCTTGCGAACGTGGAGTACAGACCTAGGCTTTTAGATGGATGCTCTTGGTGTGTGTTAGTATATACTCAGCTCTGCTTTTCAGTGATGAGCTGCTTTGGCAAAATATCCCATGGGCTGAAAAAGGCTTTAATAAAACCTTTTTTTTTCCTCCAACTCCAAGTAAGGTCACTTAGTGCTGTGGGAGTATCATTTGCTCATTCATACATTGAAGAAAGCTCTGCAGGGACCTCACTACGTTACTGGTGTGGCAGAGATCTTGTCTGGGAGTGGCCACGTACCTACAAGCAATGCCACAGAGAAAGAAATGGGGTCAATCTGAGTGGTGACTGGTCACAGAATACCAAGTATTATGCTTCCTAGAGCACAGACATCTGAGCATAATGATGATCAAGCCTGTGCTTCCATGTACAGCTGAAAATGGGGGTGGTGCGACTCTGCTGGAATCCATGAGGAGTCTTATTGACTTTGGAGGGCTGGAGTTTTCCTCAGGCTCAGGTTGAAATCAGAACCATCAGAGAGTATTTCTTTATGATAAAGAGAATATCTGTGGTCTGCTGAAACATTGTTGGTTGTGTGTTAGTCAGGTAAGGTGGTAATAAAATATGCACGTGTGTGTACTCAGCTTGTTGAATATGGGAGCTGCAGAATCATAAGGTCTCGTATTTACCACTTCTCTTGTCATGTTTGCTTCTTACTCTTCTTAAAAATCCATTGAGTGCCATTTCTAGGTAGATGAGTCATAGAGGGGACTATTGGTGGGTTATTCTTCCTTTGACCAAATAAGCAGTTTGATCTTTTAAGTGTGGAGTTCATTGCTTTTGCTCACAGCGAGTATCTGTGTGCCCTCCAACTGGTCCTATTGGATTCAAAGGTTACTCAGATATGGTGAAGGGCATGTGAACCTGACCTCTACGTAAAGAGAAATCTTACCTGCTAAGCCAGGGAGTAGCTGTGGAAGTGCTGCAGATCTAGTACCATTGAAAGAACTCTCTAAAGGATCCCTGAAAGTCATTTCTACTGTCTGTGTGCTGATCTACTTCTACACTGTTTTCCCCAGTTTTATAGTGGAAATGGGAACTGGTAGGTTGGGATATCAGTTATGAGGAAGGTACACACCCTATATCACTTGCTTCTGCAGTAGGAGATTTGTGTTCATCTGTTTTAGAGCAGGTGAGTATATGAGCAGAAAAGCAAAGGCACTAATTGGATGGGGTTTGCATAACAGCATGGATTTGAGATTGGATGTCTCATGATTTCTTTTCATTTTGCTTTAAAAGCTTCTTTTCCCGGTTTGTTACAGTCTATGGTGGCCTTTCTCAAGGATCCAGAAGGTGCTCCACTGTGGGAGGAGGATCCTGAAGCCAAAGATGTTGTGCATGTTGACAGTGAAAAGGTACATTAGCTGGATAGATGTTGTATGTGTTTTATAAATATATGGGATGACAAGAGTGCTTATGTGTTAACTCTTAATGAAGCGCGATTATTTCCTTTCTTTGGAAGGGAAGCTTAAAGCACCCAAACTGTTTTAAGTGACTTGACAAAGTTTGTGGATTGTGATAACTATAAAGTCCCCTGCTTCCCGCCTTCTTCTCCCTTATGTGTGGTCGTGATATTAGTCTGCCAGCTACACAGCAAGTATCAAAGCATTGTGGATAGTGTGGTGGAAGAGATCCGTTTGTCTCAGAAAAGTGTAGCAGCTTACCTTGTACAGTAACTTTTTCCTCAGTGTTAAGTGGGAAAGCAGCAGATATGATGAAACTACCTCAAAAAGCCAATGCCACCACAGTGCTACCTGTTATACTCTCTCTAATTCTCTCTCTTGGTCTTTTGTATTAGTTTTCTAGTCTATAGATTTTTAAAACTTTAATTGATTGGACTCTAGCTGGTATTTCATAAAGGGCCTTTTCAATTTTCTAGCTTTCATTTTTAATATTAGAAACAGTTATTTTGACATTCAGTTTTTGTAGGAAGATTAATGTTTAATGTTCACCCTCTGTACTCTATTACAAGTCTTCCAAGGGTTGCATTCAATTTGAAAAATTCATCTGGTTTTGCTATCATTCTGGTACTGAGAAATCTATTCTCATGGCTTCTCACAGCTCTGACAAGGTCTCATAGTGTGGAAACTGAACTTGGTTTGTTTATTATTGAGTCTGACTTTTTGAATTAGAGTATGGCTTTTTGGAAGGGTCAGGGAAGAAAAAATTTCCAGTTGGAGATTCTGCAGTGAGAATAAGCCAGGCCATGCAACTTGCACATCTCAGCACTGAAGATACTGGTCTAGGATATTTAGCAGATACTCCAATCTGTAATAAATTTTGCCATCTTGTTTCAAGTTAAAGTTGAGAAAGGAGAAGAAACACGTCTTGTTTGTTAGGAGAGATGACCCATGTCTTGTCTTTTAGGAAAGATGACCCCTCTTCCCTCAGATAAATGAGGGAATATGAATACATATAATAACTTTTTAAAGTTGTAAGACAAACAATGAGAGGTGTCCTTGGGTATAGGTCTGTTTTTATTTTCTTTGGTTCATTCACTAGGAATTGAGAAGGCTTCTGAAGAAGGAAGACAAACCCCTTCTGATGATGTTTTATGCCCCATGTAAGTAATCCAGCACGTCTTGTCACCTCTTTCTCCCCTCTTCACCGAGAGATGTCCAAGTCTGAGTACAAGTCTGTGCTTCACTAATACCATCTTGTCCCCTCTTTGTCAATTCTTTGTGTTGTTCTGCCTGTTTGTCCTCAGTTTTTCCCTAGTTGTCCATCGCTTGTATCTTAGTCTTGCCTCTTTTTCTTGACATGATGACTCTTGCTTATTGTGCTTCTAAACATCTGCTTTCTGTAATTTCTTCACCCATTGTCCTTTCTAGATTTGTGTTGTACAAGACAGAAATGTGGTATGCTGAGTGCATAAATGTTAATACATCTGTCTGCAAGTGCCTAGATGGTACAGAGCTGTAAGTGCAAATGAGTATTGCACACGCTTTTTAGTTTTGCAGTTTGGGCCATAGCATGAGACAAGTTGGTTCCACGCAAGCAAAAGATCTCCAGAGGAGACTGTGGAGCTGAAAAAACGCAATGTATTTGTTCTTCCTAACTGCAGGCAGAGGAAACAGTGCAGTGGTTAGGAGGAGGAATATCTTTCCTACTCCATCCAGGAGGCACCCTGGGTGTTCCTACTCACATTGGCAGGAGTAACTTGAGTACAAAGGGATTTCATGTCAGGGGTCAGTGTGGGGGGGGCAGGAAGGAAAGAGAAGAGCACACTAGAGTCATTGCATTTCTTCTGTGACGTTGACATATTGCTGTTATCTTGTCATTGCATTGGCCACCTGTTCCTTAATTTTGCAGATTTACAATTGCTTTTTTCGTTTCCTGGTGACTGGTATGTTAGAGGCTTTTTCCAGCTCTTCAAAACAAGATAGTGTTGCACTGGAGTTGTTGCTCAGCTGAAAAACAGGGAATCCACGAGAAAGGAAAGAACGTGACCTAAGCTACGGAAGCCTCCCAATGATGCTGTGATAGGGAAATTGGTGTTAGGCACCGCTAGCAATTTGCTGGCTGATTCTCTTAAAAGCTGTGTCCCATGTCAGCATTATCTGGTGTTTCTCAGTGTATTTCCTCTTGTAATTACTGCCTGAAACACCATTCTACCTTTTTAGTCTCATCTGAGTACTGCCAAGATGGTCAGAATTGCCCAAGACTTAGTTTGATGCATCACTAAGAGAATGTTTTTTCCTTTAATTAAATCAGTTGCAGCTCTGTGCCTTCAGACTCTGCAGCAGGATGGTCCTGCATGGCCTGACATGGCGCATGGTCGTTCCCAGTCACTGCTGTTAGCATCAGCAGGAGATGATACGCCTGCTCTGCCTGTAAATTGCCCCTTCGGGGAGAGTTCAGTTGCAGAGTGCTTTCACAGTTTACCTGTATCATGAATAATTGTTTTCCACAACTGAATCTCTTCCTGAAATGTGCCTTATCTAACCCTTCACTCTCTTTGAACCATTCCCCCAGAAACCCTCCTCCTTCCAGTTTCTCTTCTTTTGAAGTGGCAAAACACCTGCTAGTCTTCAGTGCTGTAGTACTTTTGCTGCTTTGTAAACTGCTGTGAAGGAAGCCTACTTGTAAGGTTTTATTCTCCCCTCTGATTTCACAATTCTTAACTCCCTCATCTTTTATTTAACACATGAGACCTTCTGGCTTGGTTCTTGTCCTATTTTTCTTTTCTTACTCCTGTAACTGGAGACAGAATACATCCAGCAGTTGTGTTAAAATACTGGCTTTGGGCAACTAAAGTTACTGGTTACATGCAGGTGTTACCTTTCATAACTGGAAGCAGCAAATCAAGGTTGGTCACTAAAGGAAATTCTTTTCTTGTAAGGGGTGACTCAGGGAGGTCTTTGGCATGAGAGGACATCGGAGGCTGCGTCTGGGACGCTATGGGGAAGAGAGCTGCATTATTTCTCTGCTTTGTTGGAAGCAGGGGCTTTAGATTCATTGTGGCAGATTCATAGGAAATGGGCTCTTTCATTAGGTACCAGTGCAGAGGGAGATGAAAGCGACTGCAAACTTAAATGTAGTTTCTTTAATATTTCAGGAATGCTTGGTCTGGGTAAATTGACTCACAGCAAAGGCATGCTTGCCTTAAAAGATATTACCTGCCATTTGGAGACCATTCACTGTACTTTCAGACCTATATTATAAAATCAGACAGCACTAAATATGAAAAATTAGGTATACTTACAGGCATTCAGATTTATTTGTATTCAGCTCTGTCAAAGATGACTCCTGCAGGAGAGGATCTAGATTTGGAAACAAAAAGGAGCTGTTTATAACATCATTGAAAACAGGGCTTTAAAAATGGGGGTGTTAACTAGTGTAAAAATGAATATGAGTTTAAGCCCCCCCACTTTGAGACAAAATACAAGAAGAAAGAACAGAAGAAAATGAGTTTTTCAAGGTTACCCTCTTATGCCTGTATAGGGATATATGTGGCCTGAACAGTGTCCTGAACAGCATAACCCAGAAATGTGTGGGCAGGAGAGGCTGGACTGAAGTGGGTTTGGGAGCAGCGAGTTTGAGGCAGCAGCAGAGCTGAGAACCGAAGGACTATAGGGGTGATGGCTGGGTGGAGGATGCTGGTATGTGCCTGTGCTCTAGAAGGGAGTTCACAGAGCAGTAAAAGGTTGAAGAGAGGGAGATTGATAGCTGGGGAAGTTCGAAGCCTGAGGCTGCTGAAGAGGACACAGAGGATTCAGAAGATGATGTTAGCAACTCATATCTTTTGATGCCTGTCCAGTGGTTTGGATGAAGCTGCAAGACCTCAGTGGGCCTCAAATGAGTGGTCTGTGCCCACCAAGAAATCATCGTTTTGACCAGTGCTAATTTAACAACCTCACTAGCAATTTGAGCAGAGAGAGCAAAGGTAGAAAGACCGCAGAAACAAGAGCTCTCTTTCCTCTGACTAAAGGGTGTTCTTCCCAGGCTTGCTGATGTGATCCTAAACCAGTGGCTGCAAAATCTATTCCTCCTTTCTGGAAGATATTTTCAAAATCCTTATCTGTTCACCAGAATAAAAATGTTGACTACTGTCCCATGGTGGATGCAAGAGTTTCCACAAAAAGTGTCTGAAGTGCTTGGCTGCAGCTTCTTTTCTTTAGTGCTGCCTGCCCTCCCACCCCTTTCCATGTGCATGCTCCTATTTTTCTTGGCAGGGGTGAAACCTGGTGCTTACAAGGTGGTTTAGTGCTAATCTGTTTAGCACTCCAGAGTGTTACCAAACAGCTCTTAGCATGCTCCAGCTATATACGTTGGTAGTCTTCCTCACTTGCCGTTCGTATTTTCCTCAGCAAATGAGGTTATTGTATCTTACAAGGGCTGTTGCTTCTTCTGAGTTGTCTTCCCAATTAACAGAGCACTGTTTAACTTTTGATGTCTGTTTAATGTGTTTAGGAAATGTGTCTGGAATGAATTTCAAAGACTTGTTAAGCTAGGATGAATCTGAAGTACCTCCCTTAAAGATGAGAAATGCGCAAAGCTTTTTGTTGGAGTTCACAAGTGTGATATCTTCCATTGACTTTTGAAACCTGAATTTCACCTTAACTTCCCCTCTGGGCTCAGCTCAGAGCCTGAGGAATATGAGATGGTGTTACTCTTTCCAAAACTGAGATGAGAAATGAGTTTGAAAATGAATAGTATGAAAAACATGCAAAAATAGCTGCATCCAGCAAGGAGTCACATCCTTAGAAATGAGTAATTTAATAATTAACTGAAATATGTAAGGAATTTTGTTTTAAAATGTTTTGTATGTAAAAAATGTAGTTTCATATGCCTTGGAACATAGATTCTGTAGAACAGCCTGAAAGAATTCTTGGCATATTACTTACACGATTTCTTTTTTATCAGGGTGTGGTGTTTGTAAGAGAATGATGCCGTCTTACCAGCAGGCAGCCACAGAACTGAAGGGTAAATACGTAAGTGAGAAGATAAGATTTATATAAAATTTAACAAATCCTTTTAACACACTGCTTTTTTGAGTATTTACAACCACAAATACTTATCAAAGTAGGGAATTTTTAAGCAAGTCAAAACAAAACAGAAATGAATGGTTGTTCCATATCCCTTCAGGATTCTCTCTCTTGGTTTTTATTCTTTTTAAAACTTCGGAGAATGAGTTGTTAACTCACTTGCCCTTTAGTTCTAGTGTAGCTCTTGCCACAGAAAAACAGGCTCTGACAGTACGTAGTTTTGTTTAGCTTCTAATTTGTGAGTTTGTACTCCTGTTGAGCTCATGTTGGTAAAGATAATGAAATGTTGTCATAATAGGTTTGATTAGCTTTTTGGCCTGATATTTCATGGATGCCCTTATAGTGATAATTAATCCACGTTTGTAGTGGAGAATCAGTGTCTTGGGAAGGGTATTTCCCTACATCAGCTAGTGATCGCCCTCGTAGCCGCTAAGCATAAACAATAGTAAAGTCTTATAGTTTTATATAGCTCTGTCAACAAAGTTAGTATTTGTACCAGACTGAAATGAAAATAAGTTTTGACCATAATAAAATCCATCAACAGCATTTAGAATAATTAAGTTACCTGTTTGTACTAATAAGGCATACTGATCTCTCTAAGCAAGTTAAAGGGACTTCTCAAGTCAAGGTTTTGTAATGTGTTTAATGTATAATTTATATGATACCAATAATACATGAGTGACAAAGAAACAGGATTGTTGTTTCATTGGTCTGATCCTACCTGTTGGGTCATTCACTGTCGCATTTACAGGTTTCCTCGGGAAAGGTGGCATGTGACGAGGAAAAGATGAAGCACTGTGGTTCATTGTTAGGGCAGCTCTGGCCAGTGCTTCTCATAAGCATGGAGCGCTGTCAGACTCCTCCACGTTCTCCCAACTAGTTGTTTTTCAGAAGAGTTTTCTCTAAATCCTTGTTTGCTTAGGGCTGAAATGCGTGGGAGTTGTTCGGATTTATTTAGGACATGGTACAACCCTTGAAAATACTTTTCAGGAGCGTTTTGTCTAGCCAGGCAGCACTCTAATGCCATCTCCCCTTGGTGGAGCATGTCCCTGGTATTTGGGAAGGCCCTCCCATCTTGCACGGCAGGAACACTGCGAGGCATGGGGTGGGCAGGACTTAAGAATGTAAAGAATCACCTACACAGAACCACAGAATGGCAGGTGTTGGAAGGGACCTCTGGAGAGAGAGAAGTGTGGTGCAGAGCGCTGTGTTCTGCAATTATCCTTTCCTTCTCCATGTGCAGCTTGTTTTATTAAATTTAGACCAGAGAAATTAAACTCCAGATCTATACTAGTTTGATTATTTCTTTCCTCACTTGGAGAGGATTTCTGTAGATCCGGGCTAATCCTGCCCAGCTGAGTGACAGGGCTGTGGCACTGCGCTGAGGCTGGCAGTGCCGGTGCTTGATGCAGCTCAGGTCAGGGGTGCTTTTTCTGCTGGAGTGTTTTTAGTGCAGGATTGGTTCAGAGGAAAGTCCAGTTATGTCAGTGCCACCTGTGTCTTTCACAAAAATCAGTCTGTTGGTCTAAATTTGACCTAATTTGCTTCCTGAGTGGGATGTGTACACAGTTTGTTTTTCCTAAAGTTAACGGCACTGTACCCATCATAAATTATCCATGGAGTACCTTAGAGCGATGTTGACCTCCAGATCAAGTTTTGCTGGGAAGTTTGTGATTGGTTTGGATGTGCTGAAGGTTTGGCCTTTTAATCTGACCTGTCATTAGCTGTCAGGATGTGCCAGGCTCAAAAGCGATTATTGCTATTATATAGCAGGAAAATGAAGTACTGTATTGCCTGTTTAATAGGTTGTAAAAATGGAAAGGTGAACTGTACCTGTCATTGGTTGCTATGTTCTCTTGGGACTGGTTGTTTCTTGTCCCAGTACCATTACTGAGCAGAAGGCAGGGTGGCCTTTTCAGTGTTACATTCTGGTTAGATCTTGCAATTCCATTACACCCAGTGCAGAAGGGAAAAAAGGGGCTTTGAATCAGTAGAGGATGGCTTATTTCATCCTTGGCATGAGAGATTCCTGTGGTTTGTGGGTGACTCTCACCGATGGGCTATGGCCCCAGTGCGGGGAGGAACTGATGGTCCGCAAAGCACTTCAGCTTCTCCTTCATGCTTGTGGACTTCCCAAGCATGCCAGAGTGCTTTACTCCATAAGGATCAGCTTGAGCGTATGCTTTCTTCCTTTGGTGCTAGTCTTTTTTGTTTTTCTTTTTTTTTTTTTTTTTTTTTTTGGTAAAAACATGAGACTTCAGAAGCATGAAGTTCTTACACTTACTTCAGATATCAAATAAAGGAAGGCTTTGTTTAATCCGTTCATTAAACTTGGCCCAGTTTTGGAGCAATCCTGTCAAGAAAACTGTGAAGCGAGGGAGGAGTCACAGTAGGACAGGAATGGTCAGAAGATGTGGCCAGCTAAGAAAGGTTCAGAGTCAGTTTAGGTTATAAGTAGCTTGGTGAATGAATAGCAGGTAAATGTTGAAATATGTCAAATGTTCATTGCAGAGGTGAAAGGAATAAACCGATCTTCGTGTCTGCTGTGGCTATTACAAGAGATAATGGACTTAAATTGAAGTCGGGGTCATTCAGTCATTTTGCTAAAAGCAAATCAGCTAAACATCTGGCAGGAGCAGCTTAGGTATAGAGGGAGGATCCTGGCTTTGGGCAGTAGATGTATTTTGATGGTCTCTGACAGCCAGATAACCACAGAATTATGTGATACAGGCCAGCTAAAGCTGTTGCTTTTGTCATTAAAAATGAATCCCGTTGTAATAGGCTTTTTGCTAAATATGCTTCATATAATGTATGAACACCAGAATGAATCCAAGTTACTGACTTGTATCAGTCATTGCAGGCTGGGTGGACATAGTGAAACTGCAGCAGAGTATCTGAAATTGCTGTGAACACCTATCTGAAACCTAGGAGGTCCTCTGAAAGTTCATGGCAAATGTGAAATCTGGTAGACTGGTGTTTATGAGGGAACTAACTAATGAACCTGGTTCTCACTTTATAAAGCAACCACTGTGTCTTGATCCTATTGCACTTAACCTCTTCTCAAGTGGTGACATAAAGGACAAAGGAAGGGGAGAATTTGGTCTAGATAATTTCATATGAATTAAGTCAATCTGGTTGTTGGAACTACAAGGAAAATTCGAAGTAAGAGACTTGGCCAGCCAGTATAAGCCCTATTTCTGTACTCTTCTCAGTTAGCTTCCCTTTATCCTCTGTCAGGATAGAGGAGAGAAAGCAAAGTATCTTTTTGTGACTTCCCAGCACATTCTTAGAAAAGGTTGACCTTCAAACCAGGATTTTCTGCTTTAAGATTTATTTCATGCTGGCTCTGAGCACATTTGGTTAGTCTGTGCAGTTTGCTGCAGTCAGGAACCTGGTATTAAATTCTGATGTGGTGTTTCAGCTGGAAGGAGAAAATCCTGGTTTTGGAGGGGGGAGGAGGGAGCGGTTTGGATTAAGGCCCTGCTGCTAAAATGATTTAAGCTGTCAATGCCATTAAACTAAGTTAATCATGAAGTGGTATCTCGGCATCCTTGCTGGTTGAAGGTTTGACAGCAGAATGACCTTTGTGTGAATCCCACACCCACAGAAACTCAGAATCAGTCCCATCTTCAAAATTTCAGGTCAGAAATTTTTGGAATACTATTGGACAAGGCACAGGATAAGTCATAGGACCACTGAGCCTGAAGCTCTGGAGGAGGAGGAGGGGTTGGGATAGAGGAAAGGGAAGGAGAGGCTTTTTGTTTCACTTGCTAGTCTGAAAAGTTACTATGCTTCTGTGCCTCTTTTGATATCTGTAGGACAAGGTTAATTCTTAACTCTCCTTATACACTACCAGTCAGGTAATTTAATATATTTAAAGCATATAAATACTATGTGGTATTTCCTGGGTTCATGGAAATAGGGCACATTTTACTTTCACCTCAATGTAATGCTGATTCAGTAAGTGCATTTTTGACCAGTGCTTGGTTGGTTAGAGCTTCTGTGCATTAGCTGAGATAGTAAATTCATTGCTGGAATGGAAACCAGAAAGATGAGGATGGAACTTCTTGTGTCCTAGCTAATGTATGGATGTGAACTAAGCCATGTACTTGTAAAAGAGGGGAAAAAAAAAAATCTAGTTAGGCTTGTAGCTTAAAATCCAAATATGCAAATATGCAATTGAGAGGTATTTTTGTTAGTGGGTAAATAAAAAGAAACAAAGACACTCCCAGAGCAAGGACGAGATAACAAGCTGATGGGTGTGTGCTTTCTGTGGACTAGACTCAAATAAGTGCTTTGTTTCCCCTTGCACAAAATCAGAAAAACTTCACTGCCTTTTACAGAGATCACCTTGCTTTACAGCAATATGAATGAAATCAGAATCTGCCCAGAGCTCAGTTGTTTTTACTTAACTCAAAAAAAGTTTTAGTGTTCCTGCTGTATTGTAAGAATCAATACAATTATGTTCTGTTTTTTCAGGTTCTTGCGGGGATGAACGTTTACTCTGCTGAATTTGAAAGGATAAAGGAAGAATACAATGTCCGGGGATATCCTACAATCTGCTATTTTGAGTCAGTTATGTTTTGCTACTACTTTAGAAATTATACTCTCAACTATAATTGCATGTTCTTATCTTTCAGGGCAAGAACTAAACCTAGTTGTGTTTCTTTAACAGGAAAGGAAAGTTCCTGTTCCACTTTGAGAACTATGGCGCTACCGCAGCAGATATAGCAGAGTGGCTGAAAAAGTAAGGCATTGAACTTCATGCACTCCACCTTTTATGTACTCTTCATTATTTGCAGAATGTAATGGTTTAGGAACAGTCATCTCTCCCCTATTCCCTCTGCTCAGAAGAGCAAACAAAACTGCCCTGCTGAGATTGGCTAAACTACTACAGGGGTTGCCTAATGTTTGTTTTTTAGCATACATGTCTTGCAGTTTACAATTGCATTTCATCTGTAATAGGAGACTGTGGACCAAAATAAATGCAGATACACAGGTCTCAGCTTTGTTAAAAATGCCAACTTAAGTTTCCAGTGATCTTGCGTGCCTGAACTGAATACCTTGCAAAAGGTCCGACTTTGTTGTTTTATTAAAAAAGTATATACCAGGTGCTCAGTTCTCATGGGCTCTTCAGCCTTTAGCTGGAGCCTTTAGAGTGTCTTACAGAGACAAACAGGAGATCAAGGCACCCTGGATTGCTAGTCATTTTTACAAAGTCTGTGTTTCCTGTCATGACACGAAGTGGTGTTGAAAGCATCTTGTTCTGCCTAAAAAGGAGCTATTTGCAGTCATAAATATTTTGGGGGCTGAATGAGCCTATGGGACTAGCAGGAGAGAGGGTAAAGTGTGTGCGTGTGTGTAGTTGCTCTTTAGCTAGTGCAAATCAGGACATGGTCAGTGAAGCTGGAGAGAGCTGGCATAGCTTGGTGATGGAGAAATGCCGTTAGCAGTTAGCCTTAGCTCTTGGGCATTATGTCATCTTCGTAATCCTCTCTTGTTTTCTGCAGCCACAGAAAAAATCTTGAAATGAAGCTAATAAAAGGAAACAAATGCATGGGAAGGAAAAGGCAGTTGCAAACTATTGTGATAACGTGGCTTAGCAAAATTGGCTCAGAATAAATGTGTTTTATGGTACCAGTGTGACTACGCTGGAGACATGTGTTGTTTCAGGCAGCCTGGGGTCTTCAGCACTGGTAGGATAGGTGCTTCAGGATTAGGAGCCCATGAATGAAGTGACAGCAGTGTTCCTGTTAGCATCGGGAGGTACAAAGGCTGCAGGCAAGTACTGCCTGGTGGATCAAAGAGGAGGAATTTAGCCATAGTCTTTAAGCCTCATTTAGTCCACTAAGCCTTCAGATATGAATGATCAAGATGGCAACTCCAGCGGTGCTGAGGAGATCATCAGCCCTTGGAGCAAGGATATGACTTCATCACCTGCACTTTATTGTGCTTTTCAGTTTTGCAAGGATATGGTTATCTCATGGCTACCACATGTGAAACATTAGATGTTTGGGGTGGGTTTTTTTCTCATTTGCCCACATAATATCCAGATAATCCCTGTACTATGCAGTGCTTTTATATCAGTGCTGTGACAGCAAGTGAATGTGGCTACTGGAGGCAAAGCAGAACAGCTGCAAGCTCTTTTCATGATAATCTCTGCTAACAAGCCACTGTGGGCTTTGGCCAATATTTCAGCAGTCCAGAGTTAAAGACAGCTGTTTGTCCTCACTTACTGCATGCTTATTAGTTTCTCAAAAGATGATCTGAGCAGTAGCCTTCTTGCCCCTGTTTTGTATAATAAGTACAACTTTTAAGGAAACCATGTTGAGAAATTATGCATACTTGAATTTTGCCAGTAATTGATGTTGCAATTAAAACCATATATGGGGTAAATCTGCTATGTGCATAATATTATATTACTCTGAGGAATCTGTAGTTAGAAGTAGTCAAATGGTATGGCAAGGGCTTAGGAAAGCCAAAGAGTGTCATTAGACAGCTGCAGGGTGTATAGGCTATATTTCACAATAGTACAATATTAAAATCATGTCAATAAACTGCTCCAATGTGAGACGTTGTTCTGTGGAGCAGGGGCATAGCAGTGCAAGAGTGTACATGGCAGCCCATGGTGAGGAAAGCTAATGCATTTTTATACTATGCATGCATGTGCTGTCATCACAGATTCTCGAAAGAGAATCCAGCAGACATTGAGCCACATGAAATGACCTATTTTTTGTGGACACTAGGTATATACAACAGAAAAGCAACTATTTTCTCTTCCCTTTCCTCCTCCTCTGTGTTTTCCCTCTAAAAGTTACTGACAAAGTGCTGAAAGTCATTGATAATGCTAATTTTTTGGGACAGGGCATGATATAACTTAAATACTGTTATAATTTTTTAAATTTATTGAAAGGATATTTTCCATCTTTAATTTCAGAACAAGAGCTGCTAGTTTGGAGGGCTCCAACACCTTTTCTTTTACTACTTATTGAAGGTGCTTCTTTCTTATGCTGAAGTGTGCTAATGCATCAGTCTTACGGATACTTAACCTCTCCTATCTTCCTAATAGGCACTGGATATTATCTTAGAGAGTTTCAGATGTTTTCATGAGGTGATTAAGATAAACCATTGTACAGCCTTTCTCCAACACACGGCGTAATTAACATGAGAGATGCTATCTTGTACATACTAGAATTATTTTTCTTTTCTTTTTTAAAATCTGGTACACAGCTGTATCAGCCTGAATGGTAGGCAAGCCAGACAGCTGCTTGCTCTTTTTATGGACTCCTCTCAGGCCCTTCCTTAACACTAGCTACTCACTTAAATCAAGAACTTGTTCTCTGTTCTTAATTGAATTAGCTCTTGATAACTCTTCCAGACTTCTGTTATCCTATTTTTGGTCTTCAGGCATTGGATGTGCCTTGTCTCACTTTTAAATTACATTTTAGATTTTGCTTGTTGCTTCTCCCAGGCCTTGAGGTGCTTCTTACCAGCTCCTGTGTAGGCTTATTAGCATGCACAGCATATTAAATTGGGCCATTTGAATAAACATCCTGTGCCCTGCTTTACTAATTTCTTACTGAAATAGGTCATGCCAGGCCCTTCTAAACACAGTGTTCTCCCAGTGCTTTTTAGCTACTGTGTCAATGTTCATGACGCTCTGCCTACTTGACCCAACTCCCCTTCCAAATTCATCAAGTGTCATGGTGTTTTCTGGAAAGCCTTCACTCTGCCAGGATACCTGCAGATTATTGCTCTCTTACAGGCTTGGCAACAAGCAAACTGATTATCTGCTAAGCTTCGAGAGAGTAAACTCGTGTGGACGGGGACCTGCCTCTTTTTCTCCCTTGGCTGAGTGCAGCTCCAATCTTTGCTTTGATGTTTGTTTCTTGGTTCATTTATCATATAAGCAGCAGCAGAGGTGTGCAACACAGTTTTGCGTGGATTGCTTAATATTCTTGGATCCATACCCATTGCTTACATCAACAGAATTTGCTATCTGAAACTGTGTATCTCTCTACTGCTTTTTTATATCAAACTAGGCTTTCAGCCTAGAAATGAGCAAGGCAGGATAAATGAGTTATCATCTGTTTGCCATTCCTTGTTCCAGGCAGCTAACACAATAATACGTTTTAATCAAAAATAGTAAATCAACTTTCACCAGAGATAGGGTCACATCCAGACCTGTACTTTGCCAAAGAATTTGGGGAATTTTGGAGGGTATTTGGAACTCATTAATTAGTACAGCTGGCAAGGATAAAATAGCTTCGAAGTCTGGCTCCAAATGTTGATGTGTTTGGGTGTCCTTTATGTGAACACTGCTTTAATAAATAAAACGTCAATTAGCATAGTTTTGTTCACATCTGCCAAATTCTCTTTGTAATGTACTTTAATAAAAGCCAAGAACAATTGTTTAGCGGGATGATGAGCACTGAACTGGTCCAGAGGAGATTGGGTTCAGTTTCCAGACTTGCCACCATGTCTTCAAGCAGCCTCTGGCTCTGATCCATCAAGGATAGTTAAAACTCGTGCAATCATAGTGGAGTTAGTAGAACATGTCACTTGTCTTTTAAGTTAAGCGTGCAGTTGAGCAGCTTTGCTGAATTAGGCCTAGAAGCCCAATGCCAAGTGAGGACATGACAGTCACAGGGTTGTTCAGGGTAAAAGCGTGTGTACCTGGGGAAAAGGTCTGGGTAGCTCAGAGTCCCAACGCTGCACCTCCTCCTTCCTCTGTAAGCCCTAATCATGCTGTCAGTATTCAAGGTAACTGGTTCGATTGGCTGCTTCTGCTCACTGCCTTTTTCTTTCATTTGCAATGGCTTCTGTGAAGTATGAACTGTGAATGCTGTGACCAAGGGAGCCTCTTGCTGAGGAGGGTAAAAGAGTAACACAAAATGCATCTGATTTCTATAGTGTAATAACTAAGCAGTCTGGTTATTCCATCCCCTTCCATTGCTGGTTTGTCCTCATGAGCTTCTTGTGGATTTTTCCTGTTCCTCCTCCAGTTTTAGCTGAGTTTCAGTGCTTATGAGTTCTGGGTGGGTACAATTGTGGAAGTTGTTCGGTAGGGTTGGTGTGTCATACATATATTGACATCTGCACAAAGTGGCTCTTTGCAGTCTGACTTGCCAAAATGACCGCTTAGCACCAGAGAGCTGCTTTTCAGCTGTGTCTCTTTATCTTGTAGCCCACAGGCACCTCAGCCACAGGCTCCAGAGACTCCCTGGGCAGATGAAGAAAATGTAGTTTATCACCTGACTGATGAAGACTTCGACAAGTTTATGAAAGATCATTCATCTGTGCTAGTGATGTTCCATGCACCATGTGAGTTTGGTTTTTTTCTATTCTGTACCCTGAGTCAAATGCTTGCTAACCAAATCGATGATTTTCTGTGGAGGTTTCACAGAGCCGAGAACTGGAAGTCTGGGATTTTCTTGTTTGTGATGATTGTTAAATACACAAGGCGTGAAATATTTGTGAAGTTGCTGACTTCAGGTTTAGGACTGAGATGTGCTGCTGGAAGAGGTGCTTTGTAGGCTGAGTCAAAACATAAGTGAAGACTGTAATGATGCTTAAATAGAATGAAGACTCACCACTTTACAGTGTGATTTCCCATTTTCAGCTCGTCTTCTGTGTTGTTTGCTTTCAAAGCAGAGCTCTGGTTGATTGAGCAACTCGAGAAACATGAGCTCCTGAGTCCTTGTTCGTGGCTGCTGATGTGCCATTTTGGATATTTTCACTCCTCTGCCTCAGTTTCTTCTCTGGCAATGTAGGGGGTGATGGTCATTACGTATTGTGCTGAAGTATGCTTGACCTAAGTTCAGAAAGTCCCCAGGACTTTTGAAACCTAATGCCGAACTGGTAGTGATACTACGTACTGTTCAACTGAGAATGCGTTGAGATGATTTTTTTCATGACTTGACATTTTAGCTTGAGCAAGAGAATGCAGTGGGTTGCCCAGAGGTGTTGCCTTCAGAAAGCTGTTCCAGCCACATCGTCCTTCTGTATGCTGTTGGGTGGAAGACTGCGTTAACCTCTTTGGTCACTTAAGATGCAAGTTGTTTCAGCTACGTAGCTAGTTTTACCAGTTCTTTGTGTCTGCAATGGAAGGTTCAGGCTCAAATCTGCTGTGTTGGGTGATACACAGCTTCTGTCTCCTCTTGCTGCTGTGCTGGCAGTCGCACTTGGGCGAGATGTTAATTTTCATGGGCATAGATTTGAAGGTTAGAGCTCTGGAGGCAGGCTGTGTGCTCACCGCTGAACAACAGAGGGTCTTGGCACAGAGGATGAAATCCTGCTTCCCTTTAAGCCAGCAGGAGTTAGCTCCAAAATGCCTCTTTTGGTCTGCTCATAAGACTCATTTGAAAAACATACCATAATGAATTTCCTTTGCCTGATGAAATGTCTAGGGATTTGATCCATTGAAGCAGGTGACTGGCTGCTGTTTTGTCGCTGTGTTCACTGGATTATTTGTAGTAATGAAAGTGGGACCGGAGATTAACACTTGGTCTGAAAACCAAAACACAGTAGCAGAACTGATGAAGCCTGGCTTGCTGAGGAGGTATCCTTCATTACCCAAATCCATCCTTCCCCCAGATTTCCATGCACCCCAGTGTGCAAGCAACAGCATGGGCCGCTGTTCCTCGGCAGCTGTATGCTTGCTGGTCTGGCTAAACAAGAGCTGCCAAACAGAAATGTAACTGCTGAATTTCAGTCCTTTCCCTCTCTGTGCACTATGGTTAGGAGTAAGTGTCCTCTCTCTATAGCCCCAGATTATTGTATATTTACAGAGATTTAGTCGTATATGAAACCTTTGCTGGTTTTAGAATTTGTAAATGGGCAAAGGAGTCCAGTCGTATTTGGGAGGAGGAAGAGAAGCAAGAAATTGATGGTTGGCCCTGCAAACTGTGTTCCTTTAGGAAGTCAGATAAAAAAATAGATGAGTACACGCTACTAGAATCAAATTTTACCGTAGATTCAAGCTAGTTATAAATCTGAACAGAGCTCTGTTTTTTCAATATTTTCTAAACCACAAATAATACAATTTTAGGGGTTACAATATTGCGTGACCTATTTGGAGAGGAGGGGCACTTCCAGCTAGGTATGTTTTGTACGAAGGGGCATTCTGCGCTAAGGTACAGCAGTACTTTGGCAAATGCTATGTTAAAAGTAAATCAAGTGCCTGTATCAGGCTGTTGCAATCTCCTGATAACATGTTCCAGCTGCTCAGAATTGGGATAAAGAATATTCCTTGCCAGAACTACTCAATTTTAAATGCAGTTGAATATTTGGGGCATTTTATTTACGTTCAGGTGGCAGTGGTATGCCTACATGCTGAATCCAGCTTCCATATGTGTAAAAGATGTGTAAGAGTCCTCTCTGGGCATCCTAAGCAGAGAATGTAAAGCTTGCAAACTAATTAATGACAGACAATTATCATAAACAGTTATCTCCACGGTTAAAAGATCTTTTCCTAGCACTTCTTAAAAGTGCTAATGGAGTCACTTTATGAATATTAGGAGATAAATTACTCTGGTAAAAGAAGCAGTAAAAGCAGAGGACATCTTACTTGTTTTAACCTTGGTAGCTTAGGATAAGAAAGTTTTTTTTCTGAAAATTATGTACTAATAAAAAAAAAATATTGAAACAAATGTACGAAATAGGCCCAGAACTCAGGATGTACTTTTGCTTAACTAAGAATAAGCAAGGGGATTTCAACACTGGCCTGGAATTGGCAAGCACTTAAAGCCCTGTGTCACTCTGCTGCGTACAGGTGACGTGGAGTTTTTCTAGTATACTTTCAATCTTCTGTTCATGAGGAGTTCTTTTACTAGAGGGAGAATTTATTTCAGTGACGCTTTAGGGGAATTGGAAGCTTTTTGGCCCTGTCTGCCCATCGTGTGTCGTGTTGTGTCCGCCCCCCC
>KL286698.1:43659-55424 GCA_000699545.1 Podiceps cristatus | reverse complement strand
TATTTTACATAGGCACATACAAATACACATGAAAGCACAATTAACAGATTTAAATACCTATGTATATGGCAACTGCAAAGCTCCACAAACCACAGCCAGTAACTGTTAACGCTGAAAGTTGCTTGAAACTTTAGGGAAGTAATTAACCTCCTGGCCCCCAGTTTTCAAGCCCAAGGAGCAGCCCATAGAATTTCTTTTATAATTTATGAACAAGCCAAGGAATTTATATCACAGTCAGAGGATTCTTTTTCTGAATTAACCCCATCTCCCTCTGACCCTAAGAAGTCATAAACCAACAGGATACAGCAGAGGGAGAATGTGCTATAGTGTTTCAGCTGACCTACGGAGCGCTGTCTCTGTCATTCCAAGGCTGGAAACCCAGATGATGAATTACTGAGCAATACGCTAGGTTCAGATGCAAACATCAACCCCTCCCCTCTATACATGCACATGCAGACATGTTCACTCACCCCAAACCAGCTCAGTTTCTGCAAAAGGCCAAGTACTGTTAAGGCTCATTTAGAGTCTTACTCCAAGATAAAAGAGGGAAGAAAATTGCTTATTGAGGAAGCATGCCTACATCAGTGAGGAACAATATTTAAGAACACATGCTGTGTATAAAATAAAAGCCAGAACCCCACTAAGTTTTTCTTTTTGTTTATGGATTATTAAGTGTATCAAAAATACAATTCCAAAGCAGAACCAGGAGGGTACCCCAGAACTTCAGGTTTTATAAAGAACAGCTTTATAAATAGAAAAAGGATAAAAACTGATATACAGCTCTCTTTAAAAGAATTCTGCCTGGCTTTATTTTGTAAATACAGAACAAAGCCTCTTATACTAAGTAGCTAATAAAATGAAGTCTAGCTGACCATGTGCACAGAAAATAGGATAACACAAACGTCTGGACCAGGACCTCAAACCTAATCAGCCGTAATCACTAAGACAGGAAGGTCTTTGCAATATTTACACTTACAGTGTACTGCCTAGTTGTACCAAAAGCTTAGCCCCAGCTGAAGACTTATTCACCAAGATGAAACATCCCTTGAAAACAGGCTGTTTCACTTCTAGCTCACAATGAAAAGTCATGCTTTGAAGTCTGACAAAAAAAAAAAAGAGGGCACAGTTTTGAATTTATTAATTCAAAACCACAGAATTTAATAGATACCAAGAGCATGAAGCATTCAACACTGCAACGTTTAGAAACCAAACATCCATCATGAAATTAAGTAAGTTTGTGGCCCCACTGTTTGAAGAACTGAAAACTTCTCACTACTCAGAAAATCCCGGAGAAGTTGTCAAGGATTTTCACAATGCAGTGAACTTCGTTACTAAAAAGCCATCAAAGGAGTACTCAACTGTTTTTGTACTGTTTGCAGATGACATGGATTCCCCTCACCAACCAGCCTTACTTTCTTTGGAAATGATGCAAGCGCTTCCTCAGGCCCACTGAACAATTTCCTCTTGTGATTAGTCTGCATGTATTACAGTCATGAACAACAGTGCCGAAGTCTTCAGGTACAACACAAGTCAAAACCACCTCTCCAGAAGTACAATATGAATCTAACTATGGCATTTTCTTACTACACCTCACATAAGGTGTTTCTACCATATAAAAGTTACAGGTTGGGTTTTTTCTTTTAAACCACAAGTCAGAACCTTAGGACCAACTTGACCCTCCCCCTCCCCCCCATTTCATCAGGATAATCAAGAAATGGACAGGAATCATAACAGAATGATAACAAAAACAATTGTGAAAATGTACTTCAGTTGATTCTCACAGTGAAGGGTGCAAATCATAAAACCCTCCATCAAAAATGTGATTGACATCACATTAGCAGCTAGGCTGGAAGAGGAAAGGATCAGAGTTTATTTATCAGATTATTATAGATGAATTTAGCAAGGCATTTTTCTTGAATTAGTATATCTCTTTAAAATGAGCACTTCTAGTTTTTCAGGTAAAGAAAGAGGCCTTGAAGGTTTCCCTCCTTCCACAGTGTTATTCTTTCTTAAGTTGTTTTCAGACTGCATATTCCCTTAATACCAACCTGTATCGTCTCCTGGCAAGGTAGCTTCTCCCAACACATTTAATTTATACGTGTACTGGAAAATTTCATTGCCTTTCTACTTCATGTAAGTTCACAATGTCATAAGTTTACTATTTCTGGTATAATAATGGCTACAAATTTTGCAAGGCTCTATAGTCAAGGTTAGAGGTCTCTGGTGTGTGGTTTCATAAAACTCACCTTAGCCTAACTCCTAAATTTAGGAAAGCCTGCTTGAGAGAGCTGAAACATTAAATGTAACTGGTAGCAGCACATGTGTGAAAAGCATTTTCACTCAGACTGCTATAAAGCATTTTCCCAAGAGCTATCTGCAGTATCAACTTGAAAACCAGGGCCTTTCTATTCTGTGCAAACTGATGTAAGGCCTGTGAAATAAGAAGAAACAACAGCACCCCACTACTGATGGCAATAAAGCAGACTTGCCTGCAAAAAACACTGGAATGTGAATCCAGGTATTTTAATAAAGCATTAAGAGTTTTTGATATTCCTGTAAGCACTGGAAAAAATCTATAAAACTTCTAGTTTTCATGAAAGTCTAGTATGTCAAAAGACCAGAATATTAAAGAGTAACATAGATCCTGGTGGGCAAAGGTAAAGAAATATCCATAATGAAAACAGCAGAGTAACTTCATGAAAAGAGTTAACACGGGTTGGAAATTGAGGCAGCCATATTCCTAGAAGCCTGGACTGATGTGCTGAGTGACGTACAATACTACTGAATTGTTTCCTTTGACTCCTGTCTACCAGATACATTAAAGTACAGCCCAGGTGGGCAAGTGGTTGGTGCTTTCCAAAGGCACAGTTCCCAAGGGTTAACTGAATCCTCATACTACATGCTCCGTGAGTGTTGGGGTTTTCTTTCTTCCTCTTCTCTGCATCTTCAGAAAGTTTAAAAAAACGAAGAAGAGAGAGAAGAGAAAACCACAGCTTAGGGGACAGAAGAACGGAAAGACAGATCAGGACTGTGCAGGAAGGACTTTGAAAGTAGCTGATAAGGTGGCACTGTAAAAGAAAGAACAAGAATAAAGAGGCAGACTGGACAGAGCTGCTGCGTTGTGTTCTGGGTCTTGCCAGCTCTGACCTTCAGTGGGCTTTGTGTCTATGATTACAGTATACGCAAACCACCTGAGCATAATGCGCATACACAGGCTATTATGTATATGTATTTATACGGCTGCTATGAGGGATAAATGTGGAGTCTAGCAAAGAATAAGAGCTAGAGATAAAAGTCAGTTTTAGTCTCTTATCCTGACTGCAGGACCAGGATAAAAATTTGCTAGTGTCTGTAGCAGTCAAATCCAAAAATTACAGTATGTACCAGAAACTAGTAAAACCTGTAATCACAAAAGGTGGTCCTGATTTACTGAAGTCATTAAGACTTTTTCAAACATAGCAGAAAGCCAAATAATTAAAAAAACCCAATCCTGTCATCTTCCTTCAAACTAAATTTGCTTATGCAAAGTCAACAGAATGTCATAGAAAGGCTATTTGTTAAATGATGCTTTGACTACCAAAAGCAAATCTCTACCATTTTATGTTGGAAATAAGTTATCACAAAGAAACTCCTTTCAGTTGCCTGCCACTTATTTGAAACGAAAACATAAGCTCACAAAATGAAACCTATCAAGATGACAACATGACTAATTTATTTTCACTGTGTTTAAGGAAGCACATATATAACGATACGGAAACACTAATGCAATCTGGGTGGCAATATAAAATAAGTTACATAACTCAGACCCGGGAATATTAGGACATCAGCAGAATGAGTCAGATGTTGCGACAGAATATACATTTTGAGCTAAAACATACTCAACGTTAAACATTCTAATTTGGGTGACATGCAGGTTGTGATAAGGTCAGAAGTTACATTAATATGAAATCACAGTTACAAAACACCTTAGCAGCCACAAAGATGAATGAACTTATATAGTATACGCCTATAAATATGGAGACATACATTCATACTTAATGACAGTTGAGAATAGAATCTGGTTTTACACATTAAGCGGATAAAATGTCTGAAAAAGAAGCTGTGTTAGGCCTACCTGTAAACTGGCATTTCTGTCTGTAGACAGAGAAAGCAATTGGGGACATACTTAGATGGACCTTGTTATATATTTAGAAAGTCTTCTCTGTTCATTACAATAAACAACACTGTACCTGTATGGCTTCTGATATGAACTCTCAGTGTTCCATTGCTTGCAAACTTCTGTCCGCAATATGGGCAAATCTTCTCTTTTTCTCCTGTGTGAGTCTACAAGGGGTGGGGAAAGACAAGAATGAAAGCTTCAGCGTAGATTTAAAAGTAGTAAAACACGGAATATTTTAACTGTATTGACATTGACCACTATTACCTCCATTATATATAACATCACACGAGGCAGAGATTCTAAGAAATTAGCTATAAGTGTTCTTTCAATTTTCTTCTAAAACTTATAAACAAATCTCATTATTAATGGCAAACTAAATGGGCTTTTCAGTTCAGTTCATAAGTTTAATACTGCCTAAGCAGTTGCTATTAAAAATGCTCAATTCACCTTTGTGTTTTCATGATTGCAAGAATAAGACACCTATTTTTCAGTTTGCATCTGCAATAGTGGCTTCTAAACCAGCAAACAATAATTTGGTTTTCTAATAAAATTAATCTTAATAAATGGGAATATTTTTGAAAGCATGTAATTTCACAGAATTTTATTGCATTATGAAGTTAGGTGAAAAGAGTTTACCTAACCTAGTATAACTTTTCCTGTTGCAAACTTGAAGTGGAGCTTTAAAAGATCTCTCTGGAGATTTGCAGATATGATTTCTGACTATCTCATATGAATGAAACACAGCCATCAATTCAACTGAAGTACGACAGACAGCAATCCTTCAAAGTGCAAGTTCTCGGTGATTTCAGTCAATATATATTGCATACTGGATCTCATCTGGTTTGTAATAAATGCTAGAGTCAGACCGCATTTAGAGAATTGATCACAAGTAGTATATTGTAATTGTCACTAACACTAAATCATACACTGAGCTTGCCTTTTGAAACCAAGCATTTAAGGCTAGAGCACCTTGCTGATATAAAAAGAAGTATTTCAAAAACAGGGAAAAAAAAAAAATGTAATCACAAACTATCCAGTCCACCCTGTGCGGTCACCAGCAAGACCACCTTGAAATAAGTTACATATACGGGTTCTCATCATTTTTCACACTGTACTTTCAACAGCCAATTCTGAACTGAAGACTTATCAGCCTATTGAATAAATTTTCCTTATTACTGTGACTGTTCTTTTAGTGGAGAATTTTTGATTACTTCATTTGTAAGTGTTAAGTTAATTTAAATGGGACAGGAAAGATAACACATTAAATTATACATACAGCTGACAGTTTGGGTTTCAAGCTTTGTATGACTTTAGATAGGGAAATTAACTCTTATTTTTACGAAAAACATTGAAGTGATGTAAATTTCTTCATTATATCATAATAACCTTATCTCACATAGTAAATATTATGCTGCAGCTGAAGGAAGAGTAAATGAGATATCATTTCATTTCTGGACAGACTTACATAGTTTTCATTCCCTGACATTAGGAATATGAATGTTACATCCCTCTTGATTAGGGCAGAGTTCTTCAGAAATCACTTACATGTGTAACAGCAACATCGGGGATACCAGACAGACAGTTATTAATTCATTCCAAACAACCAAAAAACCCAAGGATTTCCGGGAGCAATACATTACAACTACAAGGCTCACAAACATATAGCTAGTCCTAGACTGACAGCAGCGCAAAGCAATGGCAACTACAATTAAGAAGGAATGTCAAAGAAAGAATAGGGATAAACAGAAAGTGGTAGCTGCTTTACAGTAAAATAAAAATACATGTCTGTATATGGCCATTCTTAAGTTGAAATAGTAAGTCACACTGAATTTTTTAGAAAGGAACCTGAGGAACAAAAGTGTAAACATTTATGCAGATGATTCCAGGTAATATTTTTGATTTTTGGATCTTATGACCCATCTTGGCAGGATCCTTCACAAAAAAAGTTCATCTGAAATCAATCTATTACTATTATAGGGTAGGTCTCTTACTCAAGTGATTAAACCTGTTCAGTCACAAACTTAAGGACACAGAAGGAATGACTATGATAGAACAGATTCTACTCACTTTTTTATGACTCTTCAGGACTGAGGGTGTCACAAAAGCTTTGTCACAGAGATCACACTTGTATTTCTTATGTCCATCATGTACAACTTGAATATGAACATTTAATGTGTCCTTTCTTTTGAAAGTAGCATCACAGTGATCACACTTAAAGGTCCTCTCACCTTAAAAAGAGAAAAACAAGGTTTAAAGATACTAGATTCTTTGTGGAAATACACTAATGTTTATTGTTTCAGAAAAATTAATAAAAATGACCCAGACAAATGTAAAGCGGGATCCTGAGAACAGAAAGAAAAGGAACATCACACCAGGTAAAAATGTCATTGGGAAATTAAGAAAGTAGAAAGTAGTTATTATAAAACAATGCAGCCAGAAATGGGAGATTAAACTCTACAGCCAATGGTGAAACAGCTTTGAGGGAAAAGGAGCACAGGTTTTATCAGCATCTCCAGTAACAAACACTCTTTACAGTAACAGGCAAAAAGATGAAATAGGCTTCATTTTTTGCAGCTTAAATAGTAAGAGACATCTACCTGAATTTAAAAGAATTCTCAAAAGAAAAAATGCATGCATGCATTTCAGTAACCTATCTCATTCACATCAGTAAAAGCAAACTCACATAACAAAGATGAAATATCTTTCTAGTGTTAGAACTAAAGCAGTGTCACTATTCAAACGGGTGATGCGGTTGAAGGTTATGGCAGAGGCCAGGTTAATAATGCTAATAGTTTTAAAATTCACTGAAGTACCTAAGAGAGGGAAATAGACATTATATTCTGAAAATCTGCACACATCTTTTGAAAGGGAAAAAAAAAACAACAAAACAAAACCAACAAAAAACCAAAAACCCACCAAAAAAAACCTGACACGATTCTCCAGAGATGACATTACAATGAACCTTCTCTTTATCACTACTGTGAATGCAGAAGAAAATATTCTCTTCTATTTGTTAACTTCTTGATTAAGATTACAAGTTAAACATCTGCAACATGGCATTCATTCAGAAATCCACAGTCTAAACTGGAAATCAGGTGCCCATATCCCCAAAAGAACCTTCCAAGCAATTACATTACAAGGGAAGATCACCATAATCTAAGGATTACCTTCCACTTCCTATTTTTCAGGACAGAGGTCTGATCTACAGCCTCCTGATCCATCTGAATAACATACAGACATGTATAAGCACAAGCTACTTTTTCCAGTAGCAATGATGCACATATAGAGGTACACTTATTTCCTTGATATAGCTCATTAAAGGATAAAATCATCCCAGTCTTTGTTCCAGTGCGAAGGCCAATATGAATGGAAATTGATTTTGGTACGCTGCATATTAAAGCCCATTTGAGGCTACATTTGAGGCACCAAAAAACCTTTTTTATTATATATTATACATGTAATACATATAAGGGAAGCTCATCAACACAGTGGCTGCCTCAAGTACCCACAGACATTCCAAAGCCTAGATAACCTGGTTTTCTCCCCACCCCTCTCCCCCCCCCAACCTCTCATTCTCTGTTGGTCTGGAAACAAAAGTGGTTTTGTCTCAGATAACAAAAATAATACGCTGAAAGGTATCAGAACGTAAGTTGTCTTATCCCAAAATACTTTCAGTGTAGCTACTCAGAAAAATTTTGAAGGCCAACAGGGATGCAATTTAATATGCTGTTATGTGGAGGTTCTACACTCCTCTCCCCCCCCCAACCTCTCATTCTCTGTTGGTCTGGAAACAAAAGTGGTTTTGTCTCAGATAACAAAAATAATACGCTGAAAGGTATCAGAACGTAAGTTGTCTTATCCCAAAATACTTTCAGTGTAGCTACTCAGAAAAATTTTGAAGGCCAACAGGGATGCAATTTAATATGCTGTTATGTGGAGGTTCTACACTGATACTGCTTCTAACTGTTCAGTGAATCATTTCAGTCCTTGCCTTGGGAACATGACACTAGCCTGCAAATAACGTGAAGTCATTATTATTTTTACTAAACTAACATGCAATTTTCTAATGCTTCAAAGGAAAAACATTCAAGAAATTTCTCTTAGAAGTTACTTCTTAAAGGAACTTCTAGGCTTCAGGATTTATTTTTTTTTTTTTAGGTGATCCTTTGTAATGTATCCTACAGTGCTTTTCCCCAGAAACACACAAGACAATGTGAGTGTCTTTCCTGGGCCTGGATTTATCTACTCCACTGCTACACTCTCTTTATGACAAAAGAAGATAATGAAAATTGGGGCTACTTGCGCTTTTCTTGAAGTGAGCAATATATTCAGTGCCCACTTCTGCTGACCCCTGTAAGAAGGGGCTAATTAGTATTTCTCTTACTAACAAACATTCTGCGAGTAGATTTTTACTCTGGAAAGCAAATACGTAAAAAGGATAAGGTCCTTCTCATAAAATGTAATCTTGTTCATGCATGTCTCCCCAATCCTAGACAACTGGATGATCCAAGTGAAAATGCTTACAGGTACCCATTCTTGTTAGCCAGGTCTCTTACAGCCTCACGAGCCCCTTTCAGCCAAGTATGAGCTACCATAAACTTAGATGTATCACGTACCCTTCCTAAACACTACACCTGACAATAAAGAGTTGGCTTCAGCACTGCCAATGGCATGACGAGAACACGGATACTGATAGCATTATTAGCAGCATGCCTAAGAGAAAAGGCTTGTCTGGCTCTCAGAAGAGAAGTTACATTCACACAGCTAGAACCTCAGTGGGAAAAAAAAAAAGTTTGGAGTTTTTTCTTTTTAAATTATTTTTTAGTAGACATATTTGATCTTGAATTTTGAAAGTTATGTCCATGACACATTTTCCAATTCCAAGACAGAAGCACCTGAGGACTGAGTTTATATACTTTTTTCCCTCAAGTAAATTAAGTTTTGTAAAATAAATTTTAAGTCATTCAACATCATTCTGCAGAGAGCTTCCTTGTAAAACAAGGAAGGGATACTGAATTTAAAAGAATATATGCTGTAGGCTGAATTTCAATTTTTCCTAGAAGTTTCAAGCTCATTAACATTTTTTCCCCTACAGCACAGAACAATAAAGCCCGCTAAATACATCTAGAGATTCTGTTTTGTTTCTCTCCTTTCTTTACAGTAACAGGTATATTTCAGTGCTATGAGAGGGCTGATTATCCAGCTGCAGGAGGACAATGCCTATAATTCTGAGTTATTTCAAATACGAGAAGCTCATGATCATGGCAGCACAACTTGTCAGTCTCAGAGTTAGGTCA
The DNA here is from genome assembly GCA_000699545.1 of Podiceps cristatus. Taxonomy (NCBI): domain Eukaryota; kingdom Metazoa; phylum Chordata; class Aves; order Podicipediformes; family Podicipedidae; genus Podiceps; species Podiceps cristatus. Next base: position 45,968 of record KL286698.1, on the reverse strand, counting down.
TGAGGGGAAGACTTCTGCATTTCTTCACTGGGAACACAAGCTCTTCTCAGACTACAGCAGAGCCTCTTGTTTTAATCACGGCCTTGAACTGAAAACTGTTTATTCTTCTGTTCATCCTAGTAATGACTTTTATTTTTCATTTTGCTATTGGTCTGTCAACACTTCTTTTATGGAACTACAGACAAGAGAGTTGCAGTATGACTATAAAAGCTTTGCTTATATTCTGCTGTATTAAGGCCTCCTTGTTAGGTTGGTCAGTTGTTGTTTTGGGCTTTTCTTTCCAAAGAAAGAAAAAAAACAGGCTTAAAAATCTTCCCTATGATTAATAAAAATACAAATTATTATTGGTTTAAGGCTTGGACTCATTTTGGAGACAGTTTTAGCTCAGATAGCAGAATTTACCACCTTCAAACATCAACTCTGTCCCTCAGCAAGATGTGTCTCCTTTTGCACCAAGGAAGAATGACTAGGCAATGTCTGTGCCACTGCAGTTCGCGGTCAGATTACTCAATATTTGCTTAAATAGTCATGGTTCAGGAACAGCTAAACCTGCCACAAATCACAAGCCTAACTCAAAGCCCTCAAGTTTCCTGAGCTCCCATACTCTTGGAAAAAATGTCAAAGTATATGGAAAAGGATTTGACAAAATTCAATGCTTTATGAAACTGCAGAAGCTTTGAAAGATAACTATAAAAGAAAAAACTAAACATGCCAGTCTATTAATTCATCTAACATTGTTATACTGGATTAAAAAACTAAAAGTTTGTGGTTTGTTTTTTTTTAATTATACCAACATAAATATTCCCCAAATCAAAGCACTGTCTTCTAAGCTACAACTATTTTAGATTGTGAATATTTTCTAAAATCTAAATTGCTGACTTTCACATGGTTGAACGGTAGTCTATGGCTCTGTAAATATTAAAGACAGAAAATTCCACTAAAAGCCAGTCTTTACACAGTCAGAAGCAGTACAGAATGCCAAGAACAAGTTACTCATGAAGGAAAATGGCCACACCATTCCTCTGGGCTTCTAGTTCTGTGCTAGAGGCAGGAAACATTAGCCTGGACTGACACAGGAGAGAAAATCTTCAGTTTCAAGCTCTAAACTGGATTACCTACAAAAGCTGAGTACGCCACCAAGTTACCTTTGCTTCCATCTCTCCTTTCTTGAAATGGAGGTAACACTATCACATTTAATGCAGAAAGAAATTTCTTGTTGTCAGACCTCAAATCGTTCCTACATTTTCTACAGCATATTTGGATTTGCATTTAAGTGCATTTGAAGACAAGGTTTGAATTTAGCTCTGAATTTTCTTACTTCCCGGGGTTGGAGTTGAACCTTAATACTAATGTAACATAGCAAGCTGCATACTGGAGCAAGGTGCCATATGTTTGGTTTTCTCAGTCAAATGTGAGAACTGGGGAAGTTCTTTTTCCTCTCTGACTTAGTACTTACTGTTATGGATTAGCAGATGTCTTTGCAGAGAGAATGGGGTTCGGAACAAAGCTTTGCATTCCTCACACTGGAACGGTCTCTCTTCCGAATGAGTCTGCAGATGAAAGACAACATGTCAGAGGAAAAGCTGAGGAAAATCAATTAGCTGTCATTACAGTAATTATAGCTAATTTTCTAGACTGGATTCAGGAGGGGATATAACAACAGTTTGAAACATTATGGACAAAGAATTAAAATAGTTATTCTGCCATCTCCAGAATCCTGAAAGTCAGCATAGCAGCTACCAAATAAATGTACTCAGTCCTCAGAAGTGTTACATGAGGTGTGCATGTAAACAGAAAAAAGACAAAAAACAAAACAAAAACACAATCAGGGAAAAAAAAATATAATCTCAGTTGCATCACTTCATCAGTACTAACACTGTCCTTAAGTACATACTAATATGAATAAATGCTTTAAAACTAAACACATGTACATAAAACCCTTTTTCTCAGTTAAGTATAAAGGTAAAGCTGATCTAATTATCTCAAGACAGCATCTAAAATTTGGCAAAGAATACTTCTCAAATCATGAGACTAGTCTTACACGTTTGCTTCAGCTTCTTGTATTAAAAGAAAAAAAAAAAGAAAAAACAAATAAAAAAACCACCCACAGAAGCACCAGTACTGAGATTTTTGTTTCCTGTAGTAAAAATTCATCGTAGCTGAGAAACAGCCTCAAAGCCATAAATAAAATAAAAGGCTAAGCTTGGAAGAATCTCTCAAACAAATGTCAGAGTGGCTGAAGCAGATTTCTCTTCTGGAGCTTGGGAAACATCCAGCTTCATTCTACTTCTGTAAATTTCAAAGCACTT
>KL286698.1:0-43646 GCA_000699545.1 Podiceps cristatus | reverse complement strand
CTTCCTAATATTGTTAAGTGCTGTCCCACTGTAGATAATAAATTGTATGGATTAATTTGCGATCTACCCCGTTTCCTACTACTTTTGCAAAGGAAAAGCATGTTTTTAAAGCATCAGTATCTAAACACTGTATTAGCTCACAAGGACCTTAAGCAGAAGCTGCAGTGTCAAAAGGAAAAGTGTTTTATCATTTGTACAAAATGAGTTAATTTTGTAGACTAAGGGTAAATATTAGCATAGTACATACTTATATAATCCATTTCTGCTATTCATAATACCACACGATATTTATAGCTATCCCTTAAACTGGGGAGACAAAAGGGACGTTTTTTTAACATTGATGTTAACACACACGTCTCACGTACCCAACAGTACCAAAACATCACAGTACTTGCAACGGCATACAGAGGCTTTGGACTCAAAGTCAATTCCTTGACCTCAGCCTATGCCACTTAAAGCATAAAGGCAACTGGAGCACCATCAAATGTGTGGCATATATCATGTTATACAAAATCTGCTGAAAGCTTCAGACCAGCTTCTACAGATTTATATCGCAGTTTGCATTAGCCGACACCCTGCTTGGCAGTCTCGGCAGTCAGGCCAAGGATTGACAGGACATGGAGAGACTGAACTACCTTCTCACCTCAACAGGTGGTTCCTCCAGAACAGGGCTGAGACATATTGACGAGACACTGTGGGGAAGCTCGCAGTGCTGCTGTCTGTGCTGTACCTGTTCTGTGGATAAATAGAAGGGTTCAGTCTCTAGGGCTGTCAATCTGGCACCTTTCACAAGCGCAAAATTCATGTTGTTTAATTTAAAAATGCCCTGGTTTAGAACACTCATCACTTAAGGAGTGATGAAGAGCACAGTGATTTGTATAGAATTCCTTCTTAGCATCTCCTTGACAGCTCTCCTAGTCTTTTGATCAAAATACCAGTATTCATCTGCATGTCTTAACTTCACTACAAAGAAAACCACCTATCTAGGCATACCCACATGCAAGGGTACACAGATCACCTGCCCCTTCTGTGAATGGCCCAGAAACAAGCTAGGTCTACTACAAAAAGCCATGCAAATCTTAATGAGGAAAGGTAACCCCCCCAAATAAGCATATTAGTTCTAACACTGTTCTTTGTCCTACTAATAGGTTCCAGATCAGAGATGGCTTCCATTTAGTCAGAGCAGAGGACAGCCATATGATCAAAGCAGCTGGAAGATGGGCTCTGACGGAATATTTCATGGCAGCCTTTCCTACCACAGTGTTTGTGGAGGTTTAAACCCAGCCCAAGGATACTTATTCCTAATAGAGAAACTGAGGGAATACAGTTGTTTCAATTCATTACACTCCCCAGGACAAAATAACCCTGGATTAACCATAAACCCTTTAAAATCCTGTGTCTGCTGACCTATTTCTGCTCATCGTCATATCCTCATATTTTATTCTCTGAACTCATCCTCCATACATAGCAACAAAGGAGCAGATGGAACAAAACCTCTGTTTTGTCCTGCATGGAAGTAATCTGCATTATATGTCACAGAACATGCACCTTCATCCAATCTAACCTGGATGAAAGGTAACTACTTTTATCTGCAGTATAATCCAGTACTGCATTTGCCTCAATTTCAGATACTATTCTCTTCCCTTGTCACAAAAAATGGAACCATATTCGTCATAGGATCCCTCAAGTCATTTAGTCTGAGCTTTTTCAAAAGACACCTGAGCTAGTTCCACATCACATCGCACTTCTCAGCGCTGACGTCTCCAAGCAAGTGACAAAGCAAGCTTGCACATGCACCTACACAGAGCAGCGTAGGACTTGACTGCAGCAGCAGTGCATCAGCGGTACCACGGGAAGACTAACAGTTCCTGCCTCTCCGATCTGCAGCTCTAAGGGTGTAAAGAGTGCTAAGCTAGGGTTCACATCGCAATGCTCCACTGAACAGAGCAGATAAACAGTGGAGTTGCTAAAAGTGTATCTCAGTGAAATCCTGAGAAATGTGAAGAACTAATCTCCTTCTGCAGCTTTGAAATGACCCAGCGTTCACCCACATCTGAAAGATGTTTAAAAGCACATGTACTTTTTGTACTGATACACAGTACACAGGTACTTTTGTTCTGATACTTCCAACACAATATCATATTGAATAACCCCCATAAAGGAATCATAGAAACAACAGTAACAAGTTTCCACCTAAAAGACAAAACAAGGATTCAAAAGCACTAAATGTTTATGTGCTGTGGTTTAACCCTGAACGGTAACCGGACCACACAGCCGCTCACTCACCCCTCCCTGGTGGGGTGAGGAGGAGAATCAGAGAGAAAGCAAGCTTGTGGGTTCAGATAAAAACAGTTTACCAAGACAGCAAAGGAAAATACATAAATATGTTAATTATAATAATAATGCATAAGGATAATAGAATATATAATATGAATAACGCGCAGTTTCTCACCCCCCGATGACCAACACAGCCCATCCCCAGCAGCAGCCAGGAGCAGGGATATTCCCCTGCAGCCATCCCAGAACAGCCAGTTCCAGAGAGAGCGCGAGGGGACAGACAGATGAACAAACAGGCCCGAATGAAGCGAAACAAAGAATAAAGTAACAAGAAGGGAACATGAACAGAACAGGAACTGAACAAGACCCACAGCCAGGGGCACTGGCCGCCCCCCCTCACGCCGGCCATGCCATCTGTGGCACAGAACACTCTCTCTGGCCAGGCTGGATCAACTCTCCTGGCTGTGCCCTCCCAGGCTGGCACCTGCCCATCAGCCACCCCTCTGAAACTGCAAACTGCCCTTGGTTGTTCAGCGGCACCAACACCAGCCGCGTGCTGGCACCGGGTTTCACACACTGAACCCAACACACGGAGCTGCTGAAGGCAAAACTAGCTCCATCCTGGCTGAAACCAGGACAGTATGTATCTTGTTTCTTATTATAAATATAATGTAGCTCTGCTGTAAAACTCAAAGAGGTTTTTCAAGTGTGTTGTTATCAAACTTTAAAGCATATTTTCTGTTAAATGTTGTTGATTTAACTGTTTGTAACTACTAAACCCATCATTCCTACTGTAGGTTTCTAAGCTCCCTGCTACTAGCAGAGTAACTGCATCCTAGAACCCAAAAAAGTACTTGTGAAATTATTCAGAGGCAAACTTTTCTTCCTCAAAAAGAAAATGAAACCTAGCACGATGTCTTAACACACACCCAAAGAATCATTAAAAACCTGAGTTGAAGAAATACATAGATGTATGATACACAATAAAGGTTTAAATTTCAGGACAATTCAGGACATCTGTATCAGTCCCCTCTCTCTCTCATGCTCATCTCTTCATTCAGCGAGTGAAATTAGAGACCTAAATGTGGATTAGAGACCTAAATGTGGATGGCTGAATATTCACAGCTGTTTGGGTAAACTTTACGTAAACACAGGAATAAGTTTATTTCATTATAGGACAGGGTTCATTTACAGCCAGTATTATGTGCAAACAGGTTCAGGAAATAAGTATTCCAACAAGCTTTAAGCAATTCTGTCAAAATTTGGTACTTACTGAATCTGTTTAAATTTTAGTATGCTTCCCACCAAGTGGAGCCTCTAATCGTTGCATATTCTAGTGGCGCTGCTGCTTTGAACACAGAACTGAGTCTCATTCATACTTAATCCTGAAGTCCATTTACAGCCCAAACTCCCTACCAGTCATCAACTTCAAAATAACACAAGGAAACATGTAGAAAGTATTCATTTGAGATACAGAAGTATCTTTCCGGATAGTTATTTTATACATTTGCCTTAGAATATATCCAATTTGTGAGATTCTGCCCCATTTCCTTTATGAAGTCTAAAATGCAAGACACAATCACAGCATATAGGGGAGCTAATCTTGTCCTTCATCAGGCTTTCTGTTTTAGACAGTCATCACCATTTCATCCTATGAGAGGCATTATTATTACTCTTATATGATTTATGGCTGAAAGTGCAAGAGATGGTGCAAAGATCCTGTGCCAAATTCCCAGATGGCATATAACATGAGCCAAACTGCAAGAGACTTAGAAGTATGGGTATATCAGTTTCATCAAAAGGGGGAAAGAAAGGGGGAGTATTTAAAAAATGTAAAGGGAAAAAAAAAAAAAAAAAGAAAGAAAGAAAAAAAGAGCAATGGGTTCCAAATACTGAGCACAAAACCAGACACGTTTTGGTCTGGGTTTTTTTTCCTTTTTTTTTTTTTTTTTCTTTTTTTCCTTTCTTTTTCACAATCCTGTAATTCTAAAACAGCAGTCATGGATATAGCCTTGCCATTAAATATGTAACCCCAGGTTAAAAATGATGGCAGGCATTATAGAAATTAGGCCAAGCAGATTTGAGCTTAAATCAACAGAAGCGGAGCATCCCTTCATAAGCCTATTTCTCAGGTAATGTTTCTTCTGATGTTTTAATGTGTGAACAGTACTCAGTGCAAATCCAGTACAGTTTGAAAGCATCTGCTGCTAAGTCCAACAATGACTGCAGCAGGACTACACTTAGTTTTATCCAAATATGATATTTAAAAAAAAAAAAAAAAGATGACATTTTAGAGCAGTTAAATTTTTAACTGGATAACCCAATATTTAAAAAAAAAGACAACAACAACAAAAAAAACACAGAAAAGTCAAAATGGGGATTTGATGCTTTTAACCAAGCAACTGCTATTTCCTTCTGCTTATTTCACTTTTTTCTTTTAAAGAAAACCCTAGAATTCATTTAGTATTTTGAGATTTTGGTTAGAACAACGAACACTAAAAAAAAAAAAATATACATTCTCCAATACTTTAATCCCATTTTTATAAGCATGTCAGAGCTTAATGATGAACCACTTAAAATAAAAAAAAAAATCTGCAAATCTGAGGCTGGCAGACCTGTAAACAACAACAGCAGAGTGCTTTACCTTCTTGTGATTCTTGTAAACATTTCTGTGGGCAAATCCCTTTCCACAAAGCTTGCATTTATAAGGTTTATCTTCACTGTGTATTATTTTGTGTGCAGTCACTTGATCAAGTCGTTTGAAGGACTTATTGCAAACCTCGCAGGTGTAGGGGCGTTTTTCTGCAGAAAATGAGTGGGGGACATTTAATCTCCTGTTTATACAGGGGGAGAAGATGAAAGGCAGAGACAGTCATCTCCTCAGAGAGATTTTTGCAATTAAGTCAACCCAATTAAGATTAAACCAATTAGAAAGACATCTAATGCCCTTTCTGTTAGACAGTTAAGTCACTTCACAAAAGATGAGCCATGGTGTATCTCAAGAAATTGGCACATTCTTTGCAATAATCGTTGCTAAAACTAAATTCTGATTAATTAGCTTAAATCAAAAGAGAATGACTTCAAAGAGGAAAACCCTGTTTCCAAATTACAAATGTGAAAGAGGGCATGACAGTTTAAATGTTTTAAAAATTAATTAACAATATAGATATTAGCTTCCAAAACCAAAAGTTCCAATGCAAAAAGCCTTTATGCTTCAACTGGTGACTGCAACTTAACTACATTAATGCTCATCCAAAAGTGTCAAAAGAAAGCTAGGAGCCTCTGAGATATAGATTATGTTACAAGAAATGAGCTTTTGGTGTGGACTGATACTGAGAAAATAGTTCAATTATAAGCCTGTGCAGCTGTAAAAACCTGCATTTTTTAATGTTAATGTATTTGACAGGACAATGTTTGTATTTCCATTGTGTTGGTTGGTGTTTCCAATCACTGGTGAAAGACAGAGAACCACTAGATTGCAGTGATCAGAAATCCTGGCAGACTCAATTTGCATCATACTGCCAAACCTACGGAGAGGCCACTCCCCGCTCACAGTGACCTGTTCTGGCAGAGGACAGGCGCAATGAAACATTTGTGTGTGGTCTACAAGTGGTGTGGAGCATGAGTTGCTTTCTTCTGACTGGAAACTATGGGCACGAGTCCACTAAAATATATATATCTATGAATGACTGCTTCCCATTTTATCTCAGCGCTCTGTCTGATGGCATATCCCAGCTCCCATCCTCTGCTCTTCAACATGAAATTTCAACCACCGGTTCTTCACCTCCTCTATAAGCCAAGTAGCAACCTTGTGCCCCATCCCAGCTAACTGACGCCATCTATCCCAGCTCACATGAAAAAATAGCTTGACAAAGTATCAATAGGAAGAATACTATAGCATTACACTTGGATTTTTGGTAGGCTTAAAAACGATAGCTTAGTTCCCTTGGAACCTGAGATTTGCTTGAAGAGCTCAGGAGAACACAGAATTTATCAAGCCTTCTATAAGAAACTAATTCAGGTAAAATTCAATATCCTTTGGTACATGCACACATATATATAGGTTTGTGTTATTTCATTACGTTACCTGAATGAGTTATCATATGGCGTTTTAGCTGGTTAGCTGAAATAAATTTCTTGTCACATTCCTGACACTCAAAGATCTCATGGACCTGCAAAATGAGTGTTTAATGATAATTAAATATGTGTCTCAAACAAGATCACACATCTCACACATACAGAAATTCTCTAACAGACTAACTATTTCTTAGCCAGTAGCTATACTAATACTCATGGATAGTCTGTGATTTCCCACTTGCTAGTCCTTCGGTGAACAACAGTATATCTCAAAAAATAAAGATTCATAATTGCAAACAAAGAATTGTCACTAAAATGATACTTAGAAACACAGGTTATGTGAACTTTTAATATCAGATCCATTTAAAATAGCATTATTATAAAAGCATAAAAAACCAGATGCAAGATACCTTTTCAGAACATTTGTTTCCAGTCAATAAGACATAAGTAAAAATAACACAGTAACTACTTTATAACTACTGTAAGAATTTTCAAAAACAAGTACTATCGAACTCTTTCAGGATTTATCTCACAGAAAGAATCTGATTAACTACAGGCGTGGTTTAAAATTATTATGCTCCATCAAATCACTTAGGGACATTTTTATTTAGGATATAGCAGTCTAAGTTTCATTCACTTCAGCGTATTTCCACTTCCAGATAGAACATGGATGCACAGGCTGCACACACATCCTGCCTGCGACAGGAAGGCTGTACACAAGCACTGCCAGGCACCATGTACCCTGTGGGCTGACAATATCTACTGTCACTTAAGGAACATGGCACAAACCTAATTCCTAACTAAAGTTAATGTCAGCATAATAACACCAGAAAAACAATTTATTTCACTGTTTTCATTATTTATCCTGGTGAAAAGAGGCAACTCATGCAGCAAAGGAGTTTTTTATGATGGCAAACCCTTTCCAGAGTGAGGGAAAAGATTAATAACATGTCAGTTACTGTTTCTCTTAAAAGCTTTTAGAGGCAAGACAGTGGAGGGGCAACAGTGTCTCAAACTATAAAAGTAGTAAACATTAGCAGGATTTTCAACATCACAGCACGTAACATCATCAGGGACTAAATGCTGGAAAAAATAGAAGAGGCAGTTGAGATCCGCAACTTCTGGTACTCGGTCAAAAAGATAATCCTGTGTACTGTTCCTCAAAATCACAACACACACACATAGTTCTCCACGCGTTGTGATTCCCATTCACCTTCTGCTCTGTATTACATGTGCCGTCAGCAGCCTCCCCTCAACCTAGTCACAGTGCAACTGAGCTTACATTTCAGCTTTTGGGAACCGCCGCCTTAAGCAGCAAAATTTCCGGGCAGAGATCACATTTCATAAAGCTTTTTTGGAGAGCTCTATAGACTTTCTGTAGGAGAACCTAGCAGCTAAAAATAACAAATATCAAAGGTTCAGCACAATACTCTAATGAAAAACATTTGCAGACAGCACAGTAAAGAAGCTCAACTAAAACTTCCACTTAACAACAAACCAAAAAAAACCAAAACCACCAAAAAGAGTTTCCACAAGAATTCTGTTTCACCATGTTTTTATGCTGCTACTCCCAAAATAACTTTAGAGCAAATTGAAGGTTTTAATAAACTAAAATTGGTTATGCCATTTCCTACAATCTCTGCAAACTTGCACACTTTGGACAGTGATTAACCAAATGCTCAGACAGAATCAGGTGGTAAGCTCAAATGAAGATCATCCATTCTAAATATCCTGTTTACCCAGCTGCATTTCAGATTAAGTTCTTATATGCAAACACTCTGCCCTACTACCACTCTACCCTTTCCCAAAAGATCTAAATTTACTTAGACTGCTGACTGAAGTGTACATAATTTTGCAATCAAGCACCATCAGAATCCCCCTTGCAATAATTATTTGAAATAACTTGTAAGGTATTCTTAAACATAATATTTAATAGATCAGAACCAAGACTGTGCTTTAACACTATAAAACTGATTTCCACTTAGGAGCACTGTTTAATAAACAGCCTTATTGAATATATTTGTGTTGAAACTTGCATGTGTGTACATTAAAAAGCTACATCTATTAAGTATATTCTGTAGCTGGTAGTCTTTAATCAATTCTCTAGAAAAGAGACACAGACTTGTGTGCACATGCATTAAATAACTGTGGCTATCAAGCATATATTCCATAGCTGGCACTCTTTAATCAGTTCTTTAGAAAAGCGCACAATTACATGGTTGGTTTGAATTTTTCTTCCCTGCCACTCACAAAACAGCAGAGCCTCAGTGGAGAGGCCTGGCAGCCTGTGCTGTTCAAATGTATATGCTCACTTGATTAAGTCACTCTGAGCAATTCAAATCCAAAACATGAGACACCTATACTGAAAGGTACAAAAGGAAGCCTTTAGCAAGAATCTGCATCAATTAAGACATTCCCCTCGCTTGCTTGCTCACTATTATCATCATTGAATAACTGAATTTTACATTTTACTTAAATTTCAGAACTTAGTATCAGAATATAATTCAGATGGTGTTTCATTTGCCCTGGCAGTAGACATCACAAACCTGCAGAAAGGAGATTTTACAATAAACTTTTTCCATTCTGTTACCCAGTCTTCTCTAAGCTCCTGTACAGTATTTGCTGAGTTGTGTTTGCTGGGAATTTATTTTTTTATAGTACCGTATCACTTAGCAGCCTAAATCATGGACTACTGTAAATATCAGATAGGAGGATATCACTTTACAATCAGAGGATAAGACAAAAGAGAACAGGTGGATACAGACAGAATGGAGAACAAAAAGATACCGATCACCACAAGAAGTAATAATATCAGTGGATCGGCATCATAACTGTTGTTAAAGACTTGTAGGCATCAGGCAGGAGGAGGGTGGTATTATGGTAAGTAGTAGAAATTAAATGTAAAACAAAAAAATGTAGATGAGACTATTTTGGGTAGGACTGTAATCATTAAGGAAGACAAGATCAGAATCCAAAATGATTTCCACACTCTGAATGAAGCTCAAAAACACTCAGTATTTAGGAAGGAGAAATCAAATGCACAAATGCTACATGATGACCAACAGTTTACATAGCACCACTACAGAAAACATTAATGAATTCCAAGCAAAGTATGAAGAACGAGATTGATGCTGCTGTTAGAAAGTACTGTCATTTTTAGATTATTAATAGATACATTTTCTGTATTAATAAACTTGGGACAATCATTCCACTATACCGGGCACTATACCAAGGGCTCAACTAAGCATCATGGCTCTTCCTGTTTGGGCAGCTGACTTCAAGAAGCACATAGGTAAAAAAGAGAGAATCTACAGAAAGAAAATCTTACTAAAAGTAGTTTAGAAAAACAGATGCATGAAGAAAGGTTGGAATACCTGTGTGTGTACAGCCTAGGAATTGCAAATGGATATATATAACTTTGCAATATGTTATAAAGACACTGTTGAATTTTTTTTGGCATTCTCTCAGATAAGACAAAGAGCAATTAACTGAACTTGCAGTAAAGACGACAATTTAAGCAGAACACCAGAAAAAAACAGACACTGGACTAATAAACACGTTCAAAAAAAGTTGATGGCACTAAAGCTGGAAGTCAGAATAGAAAAAAAAAAACAAACTATGGAGGTGATTGAGTTTTCTCTAGCAGAACTTTTCAGGAGATTAGACAGCGCATATCTAGGATGATTTAGGCACATGCTTGCTCCTGTCTGTGACACAGAACAGGCTAGAAAACCTCCTAAGGTCTCTTCCAGCCCTACATTTTCTTGAATTTCTTGAGATAAACTGGGGAAAAAGTACCACTAAAAGCCAGCATGGTACAAGCAGCAGTCTGGAAACTAAGACAGTAAGACTAAGGGACAGAAGACCACGACAAAGTTCAATTGGGCATGGCTCAGGAAGGGCTTATCTTTAGACATTCAAGACAGAAGCAAGGCAAAGCTAAAGAACAGGTTTAAATCAAAGATGACATGAAAGCTACAGATCTGAATAACCATGTCTTCAGAGTAAACAGATCTCAGTCTCCCCTACAGCCACACTCTTCATCTTCTTTCTGTGTGTTTGTCAGACTTCTCTCTCTCTGTTGTTTGGGCTTATTCTCTGTTATTTGCTATTCTTTACCTTTCTACTCTCTAGTTTCATTTCTTTACATTGACATGAAATGAGGGGGGGGGAAACGGGATGGACAACATCTTTCCTCCTTGTTTCACCTACTATTTTCTTACTGTTTTTGTTGCCTTTCTAAATATTTTTGGTGATGCTGGTGATGGATTCTGTCCCCTCTCCCCCTTCCCCACTTACTACAAAAGCAAAGTCATTAAAATAAACATATGGCCTGACTCCTACATGCAATCTCCTTCACTATCTGATACAGGTGCGTGAATTTGGAATACCTATTTTCTGAATGTCTTAAGACGATCAAGAAGAAGAAATAAAGTTTTATGCAGAAAATGTTCATGGTGATTCTTGAGATGATTAAGTGCTCCACAGACCTACCATCAATGCTACTTGAAAACCTTAGTGCGTGTCATACTGTCTGCAGAGAGTTACAACTACTGAAACAAAACAAGCATTTTCATAAAACATATGCACTAACCATGGTATTTTGCATTTTCGGAGGATTGTAAGGTGCACTAGTGTGCAAGATTTGTAATTACACATGGCAAGGCATACCATGATTTGGTCTGAGGAGTAACAAAGTATAGCCCTGTTAGACAAGAAATGCAGGACATACTAATACCAGCAAGGAGAAAAACAAATGAAAAAGGAGGGGCCCCACCATTTCCTTTGCAACAACATATTTTAATTGATATCATCTATACCCTCAATGGATTCAGGTTATAACCAGAGCATTATTAAAGACTTACAGCTAATCTGATAAACAGTACAGTGCAGCTTTTTGTAAAAACAGGATCTCTTGGGTTTTAGTGATTTATCAAATTAATCTTGCAGGGACTTCCTTTGGGTATAATGGACACAGAATCTCATGTTCAGAGTCCATCTGTATTTCTATACGAACCCCCTTATTTCCAATAGATGCTTTTCAGACTGTTAACCCCTCCTGTTCTGGTTATAAAAGATTATGTGCATAAACAAAAAGACATTAAAAATTTGTTTTTGAGAAAGAAATTTTTTTACTATGGCATAGCTAAATTATAAACACCACCCTTACTGGTATGTCACAAAGTAATAAGAAAGATTGATTGTATTTTGTACAAAAACTGAAGGCTTATGAACCTATTTTATGGTCTGTATGTATCGTACCGTTATGTAACATACTTATGCATTTACCTTAGTGTTTAAGAAAGCTGAAGAACAGCAGGCAACTTTGACTTTATGTTTGATTTCACGAATGATACACGCACAAACAGCTTTGTATTTGGTAAAAGATGCATTAAAACTTTAGGAAGATTTTTGGTTTAACTGATTGCGATCACAAAAATAAATACTCACAACAAAATACATTGGTTTTGTAACCATGAAATAGTTTACTCAAAGGTTTGCATTACAGCAGCTGTCAAGTGACCTAAGCACCACAGGCTCCTATCTTCGTGAAGTCAAAGCCTGCTGTGGGTTAGCCTTCATCTTACTGACCTTTCGATGCTCTTGGAGATTTGTTGCCGAGGAACATTTCTTATTGCACACTGAACACATCAGCTTCTTCCTAGAATTTCCTGAAAAAGAAACAGAATACCACCAACATCTTAAAAAGGAAGTGCTAAGAAAGAACCTAAATATTTCCACTGACTTTGTGACTTTTCACAGGTCACTTGACTGACATAAGATTTTTACATTTGTATCCCATCTTCAAAGTGTTCCGTATCAGGAGTTCTCTGTGGGTGTCCAACAAACCAGTTACTGATGGAATGTAAATCAAGAAAACTAGAACAATAAAGAAAAAAACCCTTTCAAATAGATGTTATGACATGTTGCAAACCCAATATCAAGAGAACAATTCACAACTAAGAACAGCTCACTTTATAACTGAACAGTTGATTTCTTCCAGAAGTCAATACAATTAATGTCTTAAAAAAAACTTTATACTAGAGCTTTAACAGAAACATTCCTAAGTTAGTGCAGCAATGGCAAAAAAAACATCCCAAACTGAAGTCAAAACCACCATTTCCCTTTTTTTGATTCAGAAAGCATTCTACTATATAAAATAACAACTGATTAATAGTCTTTAACTGAGCAAGACAGGGAATTTGTATTAGCACCATATCATAAATTCAAATCTTGTCTAAAATGTAAATTTCAAAACAAGCTACAGGGCAGGTACCGTATGTATTCTTTCCTTCCCTTTTCACAGTTGCTTTAAAAAGTGACAGAGAATTTAATTGGGTTTATCTATCATTTACCTTTTGAAATTCATTTTAGTAACCCACAAACCTACTTTATTACAAGGCAAAGACACCAAAGACCTAATTCTTTGTTTATAATTACGTGCCCATGCAAGAGATTTCCTAGCTTATCTAAAAAAATTTCATATTACATTGAACACTAAAGACAACGGATACAGAATCAAAGAGGAGGTGAGTATTGCTTAGTCAAGCACAAAGGAAGTATGGATCAAAAAGAAACTCTTTTGATGGCTTCCAGCTCCATTTTTCAGACTCTCAGCATCCCATATCTTTCCTGCTCTTGCTGTCCTGAAGAACTCATATTATGTTGATTCTGATTATTTGGTTTTCCAGGTTCTTTCTTAGGAGTAATTTTAAAAAAAACCCAAAACATTAAGCCTGGACTTACTTTTGTACTCTTTCCGAAATGCTAAACTTAACTAGATGATTGTAATGACAACCCCTCTGCCCATTTATCCGTTTTAGTATTATAACAGCCCTATAAGATCGCAAGCGCTACTCTAGACTATACATTAAAACATTAATATAGACAAAATAACCAAAAAAGCTGGTCCTGAGAGCCCTCATTTGACGATGCCTCAAAAAGTCATATGGTGCACTCAGAACTTTGGCAGATGAAGTAAAACGAGGCAAACACACCGGCTGTCTGGGGCTGCAGCAAGTCAGTCTGCGTGCCAAATTCTCACTCACAAACATAATCAAAAGGAAATCACCAAGTGGTTCCTGAGGCTGCCGAAGAGGAAATTGCCCAGGACAGCGGGAATTGCCGTGAACAAGAGATCTGGTCTTCCTAGGTTCACTTAAGACCACCACTGCCGCGCTTTACGACAACTTGTTAGTCAGCACACAATATAAGCAGATTAGTTATTCCTTTGGTTTCCTACCGTAAGTAGTAAACTAAATCTTTTGATTAATTGTGATTAGAACACATCTTCCTAATGGGCATTTTTTTCCATCTATTGATGCCAAGAGCATGCGCACAAGTGTAAACACTGCAATTCCTGAAAGAGCATTTCTGCTTAGCTTCTGTAAAAGTAATTTCTCATGCAGAATTACTATCTTTCAAATGACACCAATAACAATAACTATAATTTATTAATTATAGTTAAAATAAAAATACTTTTTTAAAAACGTACAAAAATATATACCTAATTTTGCTAAAATGTGTTGAAATGACTTCTAATCTCAAATGACCCATAGTGGCCTACAACTAGAACACTAGCATTTCTTAGCCCATGGGGACTACATTTAGTAAAACATGTCTTAATCTTTATTGTTTCCATTCTGCTGACGCTTGATCAGGATAAAACTAAAGCAGCTAAGCTAGAAAATAAAGGCTACAAATTTCATAGTGATATACCATTGCCTGCCTACATATTTCAGTCATATACCATAACAGGCATTTGCACAGAATCTTATTCACTTCTAGACCATTTTACTGTCTGGCTTTACTTCCAAATAAAGAACTGTATTTCCAATTAACAGTTTGTACAAATAAATGTAGGAATCTAATAGCAGGCTTTAAAAGCATAGAGACTTTCAAAGACTTTGAATTGAAACTCAGTATGCCCAGTTTTTAGGTCACACTGTCACAATGGGTAAGTCTTCCTGAAAGAGAAATAATCAAGAGGAAAACTGCCCACGTGTAGTGAGATGACTGTGAAAGCATAACACAAGGTATATGTCTTACTACAATGTACCCTGTCAATCGACTGGTTCAATACTTACATTTGTAGTATAAAAAAGTACTTAATCTCACATACGGATTTGCTTAAGTATGGATATGTACTGGTATATACATAAATACAGGAATACACTCAGTACTTTAACTTACAAGAACATTAGAGCTTTTCGGAGGAGAGCAAGGTCTTACTAAAGAGCTGTTCGTAGTTTTGCGTAACAGGGAACACAAGTAAAAATTCTACTTTCCCTTGCCTCCAAGTAGCACAAGGCATGAAGGAATTCTAGAAGTGTCCCTCAACAGTAGTAGGTTATTTTCCTTCCTGCACTTACACCAGTTGTAATTTCTATGACTCCCAAGTGGTAAAATAAAAGCTCTGCTCGTTGTGCAAACAGAGCAAAAATATCCTCCAGGTGTCTGCTCTTAGTCATGCCTGGAGTGATCATTCAAGAGAATTGGGGAATTTGTATACCTCTACATAGCTGACTAAAATTAAGTCTAAACAATGCCCATAGATGAAAAAAAAATTCTTCCTGATAAAGAAAAAAGTAGATAATCATTTATAAGAATGGTTATGGAAGGGCTTCTCTACTCTGTAAGAGTCTGGCAAAAGAAAGAGTTTTCACATAGTGAAAATCTTACAGAGCATCTCAGTGCTGTCATCATCAACTAAAGACTGTTTTCTTTGCACTCTGGTATTCTGCTGTCCCCACACATACTCCTCGTCCATTGACATTGAAAGAGGGCATGCAGAGAGAGCAGAACGCCAGAACTGAGATCGGCATTGTGGACCTGAGAGCCGTATTTTGCCCTCTCATGAAAACAGAGTGAAGTTTGATTGAAAACCATTGATTCCCAGAGCACAGATACAAAACCGCTAGGGCCTAAAGGGAATAGTGGATTGTCTGGTCTGGCTTCCTGCACAACAGAGGCTATAGAATTTTATGCAGTACTCTCATCAAGCCTAATCGTTTGTGAAGCATATCTTCCAGAATGTCATCCCATTGTGTCCTGAAAATACCAAAATATCAAGAACTCACCACTTTCTGTAGCAGTTTGTGCCAGTGGTTGATTTTCCTCACTACTAGAGTGTTTTGCTTTATCTATTATTCACCTAGTTTAAAGTTCCCCAGATTCCTATTACATTTTCTGCAGTAGACTAATGATTCATCTGGTATACAGTAATTTGTCCCTGGGGGAAGAGGAATACTTACTGTTGCAATTAGTTACTTAATTTTCTTTTTGATACATATGAATTCATTAAAAAAGAAACCAAAGACCATGTTTACTCTGATTTGCAAATTTAAGGCTAGGAATATGTTAGAGGGTTTTTTTTTTCTGAATAAACATTAAACTCTCTTACCACTGTGAACATTTTCTTTATGTTTTTTCAGGGCATCCTTACTCTTGAACCTCTTCCCGCAGCTATCTGCCTTGCAAATGAATCTGGCATCCCCTCTGCATGCCTCCTTGTGCTGTTCATAACTACACAGGATAACCAGCAAAAAAAACCCAAACCAAACAAACAAAAACAAACAAACAAAACACACAACACATGAAGCGGTATCTACAGAAACCAGACACATCGCAAGCACTCTGAGCTTAACCCATGCTGCACTGCAGAGTTCCAAGGCCACCCCATGCATTACTTACAGCAAATAGGAATGAAAGCATTTGACTTCTTTCACTGTTAGGATTCACATAAACTAACAAGCTTGAAAGCTAACATGCAAAGGGAGGCCAGCAATGATATGACAGCAGTCCAGTAACTCAGACACAAAACCTCGATTCTGAGCTGAAGGAACTATTGCAAACAGAGCACTGAAAACTTCTTGAAGAGTCTCCTGGGCTGATACTTTCTGTGCACTGCAGTACACTAAAGAAAAATACAAGAAAAAAAATAAGGGCAACATTCTACAACTTACACAGGTTTGCAGTAGCTAAAACACACATACAGCTCTACAAACGTTTACATAGGTGAGCAATCTATTTGACATTTGAAGTCTCCTGGAATTTAGTGTGACTGATCAATTGCATAAACAGCAAGATTCAGCATCATACTGCTGTATTCTTACACAGATTAATCTTACTTCACATGACGGAAAAATTTATTTAACTAACAATAGAGCACAAATCCAACCTCCATTATAGACTAGAAGGAACAAGTCTAAGTTGAAGAGAAAACATTTAATTGCCTCCATCAAATGTTTCTCTGCTATATAATTTTATTTATTTCAATGAAAGAACAGAGAGCATACTAGAGCTGCTAGTTCCAGGAATGTTCACATTATTCAGATCTAAGAAAGATCATTTTATTACAAGAGCAGCCTTAAATGCATTCTATGCAATACGAGTCTGTTTCTTTCCAATACACGTTAAACTAAATGTATTGTCTATAATTACTTAAGTATCTAATGTACTATCTGTAATTAAATGTATAATAAAAAGTAATATATCTATTTAACTGCAAGCAAAACAATATATAAATAACAAAAGACAAAAGTCAATTATGTTTTTGTACAAAAGTATAATTGTAGGATACATGACTTTAATGACAAAACCGCATACTTACTTACACTATCAAGGACAGTAAAGATGTGCTCTTTAAATCAGATGTCTTTCCTGTTTCTTTTTTTGTTTTCATCCAAATATTTACTTAATCAAACACAAAGCATTGTTTTTCTTTTTTTGTCCTTCTAGATCAGAATTTACTTTCTTCTAAATCTTACTTTAATTTTGTAATGACACCCACAAGTAAAATACTACATCTCCTAAACTCCTAAATCGTCCACTGATGGAGACCAAGGGTTTTGCATCAAATATCAGCTCCGATCTGGTCTACAGGGTATGATTTTAAAACAAAAATTTAGCAACATTTTTTCAATTCAAATTGAAGCCTCCAACAAATACAAGAAAGTAACATATTAAAAGACTACTGTAAAGGGTAAAGGTATAAATACATAAGCATAAAAATTAAAGCCTAAATTGTGATTAAGCCAAAAGAAATAAATGATTGAATGAAACTGATTTAAATGATCCCTGAAAAAAAACACTCTTGTTTCTACTCACTGTCTTTGTAGAGCTTGTTTAACAGGGAATTTCTTTCCACAGTTTCGGCACTTAAATTCTTTTTCCTCACTGGGTTTTTGGTGCAAAGTCTGAAGATGTTCAGCTAGAATCTCCTGGCTGGCAAAACTGGATTCACAGTTTGGGCACGCATGGTCCTCTTTACAGGTGAGGGGATCTGCATGATGGGACGTGAAAACAGTAAAGGAGTAGTTTTCAGGGCATATTCTGGTTACATTGAGAGTCTCTGCCAGAAGCAGGTATGCAAAATGGCATCACAAAATTCACAAAAGATAGTCTCTTAATGGATTACAGCCTATCTTGAGTGCATTACCATCAGCATTACTGAAAACAGAGGAAAAGTATTAAATAGAGTGTGACTTTGGCTGTTAACCTAAATTAGTCATCCAGGTTGTCTCTACTTTGATGAAGATGCTAAGAATTCACCAGACAGCTCAGGTTACCTACCTTTTCTTAGACATCTTACTTTAGGATTGGCTGAACAGCTTTATGAAAGGTTTATTTCTCTCCCATCCAAGTAAGAAGGAAACTACCCCTCTTTCTTCAAGCAAAAACTTAGCTTCAATGAGACTAGTCAGGTCTTTAGTTCAAAAATGAATGGTAACTTCTCATGAAATCTAAGCTCACTCATTCACTCAGTAACTCACAGGACTGGCTGCTGCTTATTAGGCAAAGAACCTCAACTCAAACCAATATAAAAAGATAAAAATCATACAAGAGTTCAAGACTAAACCTGGTGAGCCTTTCAGTTCACCAACCCTATACAGTTAGTGTTCTTCTTCATCACTACTTTTAAACTTTTTTTTTTTACATATTGCTCACCTGCAATTTTCTCACCAGCTGGTTGCACTTCTTTATTGCTGCCACTGTCTTCATCTTCCTGGATAACAGTTACTTCTTCCTCCTCTTCCTCTTCTTCCATGTCACTGTCCAAGTATCCAATCAAAAGTTCTGTGTCTGTTTCAATATCTTCCACAGCCAGATAGAAAATATTTTCCCCTTCCTGTGTCAAACAGTAAGGAGAAGCAACGAATAATTATGTTAGAAAAAGTAAAATCTAGAGACAAGTATAGAACCCTCAACTATGGAAGGGCTGGCTCCGTTCCTTAGGGGGTACAACGCTGGAACAGCCTTACCGAGAGTTCTTTCCCAGTAGGGCTGCATGGATAAAGGCCCCCTGTAGTAGGGTACTATGGAAATATGCCCCTGCCTCACCTGTAAGGCTTTTCCAATTTGCACTGTAGCCTAGACCAAGGTGAAGGTGGTGGTAGAGTCTTCTCCTGCCACACTCTGCCTGATAAGAATTTCAGAGTTTGAAAATGAAACATGAGAGTATTAGAAAAACAACAAAATTTAAAGGACCGGTACAGCTTTAGCTCTGTCCCGTGTTGGCTGCACGGATTATATTCCATCTTCCAGTAGCATGTTTACGTAGTGTTATATTTCTCTCTCTAACGTTCCCAGCCTCGTTCATGAACAGGCTTTCAATCCTGGTCAGTTATCTTCCCTATCAAGTTAGCAGGTGCATCTGTAAACGCACTTTAAACCACAAGATCAAAACCCTCTGCCGGTTTGTATCAGTGTAGATAGATCCACAGAAAGCCAAAGATCCAAACCAGATTCCGCATGTAAGCTCCAAACCTTCTCCACAATGAAGGAAGAAGCTTCCAGATACATAGGCTAACAACTTTGGTCTTAGACAATGTTGAATTAAAGTTACCAAGGGGGGGAGCTATAGCAAAACCAGTTGTCTCCTAAACTTAGACACAAAGCTGCCTTTTTTTTCCCCATATGTGAACCAACTGCTTTTATGTACTACCCGAAGCACCAAATGAGACTTATTTTTACGCAATGAAGACTTCCCAGTTCTATCATAAATCTGAAAGCTTATATGATTAACATCCAGAAAAGTTAATTGAAGCTTCTTTACACTACATCTAGCCATATATTTTGTAACAAGCTTTATAGCACAAGGTCAAAATAATGATTTTTAATTTTTGTAAAATACTAAGATTAATTTAAACTGTCATCAGGGATGTAGCATTCCTTGAGCTTTAGAAGGTCTGTTATATATTACAGAAGATATTGTCACACAAGATTGAAACCTATTTAGTCCAATAGACTTGATACAGCTGCTGCTTTCAAGGACACACTTTTCTGTCCTTATCTCAACAGCAGCATTTGAAAACAAAACATATTATGAATTTTTTAAAGATATATTCTGCAGTCCAGATATCAGCATGCCACCCTAACTTTTGCATACATCTAGAAGTTGCTGGTTTTCATATGCATCTTGTCAAGTTGAAGAGACCTTTAATTTACTACAGTCTAAACTCAAAACATATTATGTACTGAAACTGTGACACAAGCAAAAGTAAAAGGTCTTTCTACACTCAGTCTCCACTTATAGGATAAAACCACTGGGATAAACTTCCAATACATCACTGTTTAGGACAACCTTATTCTAAAAGCAAGACCACCTTATAAATGGAAGCACATACCTATTCGTGGCTTGTCAAAAAAAAAAAAAAAAAAAAAAAAAGGGGGGGGCAAAAAAAGGGAAACACATACTATTTGGTGTGTGTAAAAAAAAAAAAAAAAAAAAAAAAAAAAGGGGGGGGGAAGAAAAAAGGAAAAAAGGGAAAAAAATGGAAAAAAGAAAAAGGAAAGAAAAGGGGGGAAAAGGAAAAAAAGTTTTTAAAGGAAAAAGGGAAAAATGGAATAAAAGGGGAAAAAAGGGAAAGGGGGGGGGGGGGGGGGATAAAAAGGAAAAAAACACCATGTACCCCAAGCAAAAATAAAGCCCCAAACTCACTCACCAAAGAAGCAAATAGCACATCTTTCAATTAGATTGTATGTGACACATCTTACACCACACAGTAAATCTGGACAACACCAACCAGAACTAATTATTCAGGTTAACCTAGACCAGCTGCAGGAACCCCAACAACCAAGCTCTTATCAATACTGCAGCATCCTCACCATCTCTGCACTTCCCTTACATGGATCTGGGGCTTATTTTGTAGCTCTTTGTGTCTAAAAGCATCCTGGTTCTTTCGTATTTGTGTACTTTTGGTTAGTAAAATGATTAATGGAAGAAGTACTAAGGACTCTAATTGCTTGAGTGATCCTAGCTGCAACTGCATTGAAAAAAAAATAGCTTTGATGCCAACCCAAACTAAAGCACAGCTCAAACTCACTCCTCCAAGGCTAATTTGTTTGACTTTTCCAGCCTAACAAATGCTAATAGTCAGGTATTTGGAGCCCTAATTAATCCAGATATACCCACACTATAGCAGCTTCTCACACAGCATTTTCAGTGAAACCAGTGGAACTTTCCAGAAAGCACAAAGGAATTTAAGTCTCTCCCTCCACCAGCAGCCCCTGCATGAAACATTTATCTACACGCATGCAGACGTAGACATAGTGAACATACATAGGAAAATAATCTTTCCAATAATTTTAGTAATTGTCCCACTTACTACAAACAAAACTGCAGTTTTTCCACCTGCCCATCTGCTTAGGCCACCTTGGATGTTTTGTTAACAAGATTCATCTGCAGCAAGCCACAACAGTCCTTGGGAGAAAACGCAAAGCGCTGGTCATGGGCACATCACAACCTCCCTTCATCCTGCTCCTGGTTTATTATTCCACTTTGTTTCTCCCTCCCACCTTGACTGTCATCCTCCAGGCTGTGGGCCACATGGACCTGCCCAGCCAATAGTCGTCTTGTTTCAGCGGCTCTTGCTGTCCCATTTTTGCTCTGCTACAGGCACCTCTCTCATTCAGATTCTTGGCTTTTTTCACTTGTCCCAGTTTTGTGTCAACAGCTGTAGTTACGTACACCCTGACCCATCATCCAGGACATTTTTCTCTTTTGATATATGCTCTTTTCAACTAGTCCATGACATTCTCATACAAGTCTAGCTAAAGAATACTGCTTCCAACACACAACTGTTGCAGAGGAGGTTAACCACTCTAGCAGTAATATCAGTTCTCATTCCACTCTATTTCCAAGGCATCACAGGAGTAACCCTGAATTTTTTTATGCTTTTTGAGAAAGCTTCATTTATAATTTCTTTCCCTTTTTCAACTCAAGAGGAGGAGGAAGCCAAAGCCATAAGCTTCCACTTTGGATCTAAATCCCAATTTTCCCCAAAGTTTACAGATGTTAAGATCTAGCGTTCCACTCCAAATCTATCTTTACCTGTTTTAAAAAATGCTGGCTTAAAAGCCCATAAAACATATACAGAAGTTCACATATGTGACCTTCATTCCACAAGTAACCACCGATCTTGGCACCTGAACAAGATTTCAACAGCAACGAACCATCCTGAACAGCACCACGGCTCTAAGAGATGTCAGTCACTCTCTGTTAACTTACAAAGTCCTCACACCTGATGCTGCTCAACACCTCCAGGAGCTGTTTAGCACATCTTTGACTAAGCAACTTAGATTTAAAGCCTTCCAAATGCCATCAAAAGACTTCTACTGATATCAAACATAATGAGATAACTCTCCACAGCCCACAGGAATATTTGAAGTTACAAATGGAAGTAGCAGTGCCAGAGTAATTAGGAAGCCTGAGGAGGATCTAATCACCAGGATGCTTTAGATGACCTATAACTCAGCCTCTTAATGGCCCTGGCTTCTTTGGAAAAAAACGTTAAGACCCTTTTGACTTGGCAAGTAACACAAGCACACACAGCTTCCTGCACATACTCGAACATGTTCACCTTCCTTACTACTGTCTTCCTTACAGTTGCCTACGTTCCCAGACAAGTCTGCGCTTCAATGCTCTGAAGTAACAAAAGTTTGATTCCTGCAGAGATTTCTCTTCTCCCTTCCCATGCCTCTCCCCCGCTTCTCCCCATCTAAAATAACACAAGTAGATGACAACAACTACATTGACGTTAAAAGTTACTATTTATCATATAATGCCAAAACACTTATTTTTTCCTTCCCAGACATTTAAGAAAAAAATTGTAGTGCTCATGACAAATGCCATATTCCAAATTTTTACCTCATAACAGGGTATCTCAAGCAAGAAAAAGCACTTTGATAGCAAAACTTGGGAAGAGAGGCCCTTAGAAAAACACGGAGAGGTGAGAATGGTAGATCTTTTTGAACCTTAATATCAACACTCTATGTACAAGCTTAGTATTGAGAGAGCCTAAAATCAGAAATGAGTTAGATTCAAATTAAAAAAACAACAACAACAAAAAAACCCCCACAACTGTAATCTCAGTGCTGAAAAGGGTCTAAATCATTTTCACACTCACAGTTACTTGGTACTACTGAGGTTTCTATTGCAAAAATCAAAAGTGTAACAGGTATAGTTAAGGAATCTCATGGAGAAAGAAATTTCTTTTACTCTTCAGAAACTTCTCATTTTGAATTCTTGAATAACATAAAACCTGGACAGCACTAGTATGTAAAAAAAAAAAGCCTTTTTCCAAAAAAAAAAAAAAAAAAAAAAAGACTCAAACAGATTTCTTGTTCTCCCCTCTAAGCATGCAGGAAACCAACAACTATGTTGATGTTACATCTTACATCGCATAATAAATTAACTTTTCCTTTGTAACACTCAAGGCACCAGTAAGTTTCAGGTAGTCGCAAAACTGCTTTGTAGTATGTAAATTTATTTAGCAGCCTTACACAGTTTTTGCTTGCTTTCCTTGTGGTTTTTTTTCTCTCAAGTCTTGCCTTTTAGATAGTCCAGTTTTACACTTCTTACAGTGCTGTCTCTCACATACTAATCTTCCTCTGAAGACATTCACTGTTACTGCACGGGGGTTTTTTTACCTCAAGATCAAACAGGACATCGTTGAATTATGCCACACTCACAAATACGCATTTGTGAAATATGACTTTAAACCACTCCACCACTTTCTAGTAAATATCCTCCTTCATATTAGTTTTTGCTATTCATTATTTTAACTCACCGTTTTCTAAGCTACCACAGTCTGTTCTCAGTATCTGATTGCTAATGAAAAAATATTTGAATTTAAAGCTCTAGCTGGCTGCAATTCTGTTTATAAAACAGTTCCGATGTTAACAACAGGATCTGTTTTGCATAGTAATCTCCAGCAGAGAGTGTTTAATAGAATTACAACTGACAAACAGATAAACTTATCCATTCTGCATAAAACAATATTGAAAACATAATACTCCACCAGTCTGAAAACTGAACAAACAAAACTGTGGGATTTTTGATAGGAGCCATTCCCTTTTGATTATGATAATTACAATGCATTTTTGCTACATATCAGAAATCATATTTATAAGTAAATAGCTAGGAATAGCCCAGGGCAAAAGAGATTACAATTCATACATTTTTAATGCAAAAGTTGTAATTCTAAAGCTACTTTAAATATAGTAGAGGATTAGCTCATTCATTTACTGCTTGAAATAAGTTACAGAAGCCTCTAGCAATTCAGCTGTGCAAAACGCTCAGAAAAGCAATTGGTACATATGCAGGTACCCTCCAACCTTTCCGTCCTTCCCCAGCTGCCACACAGCGGTATTACGGCACAGCTGCTAAAAATACTTCCCTTGCGTTCCCACTCAAACCCAAACACCACAGCTCCCCCAGGAGCTGAGGCAGAACTCAGTGCCCAAAACACTCCCCACAACACCATCAAGAGCTCCCACCAGAACCAGGGTTTCACTAAATACATAGCATTAAAGAGGAAAAAAAAAAAAAAAAAAAAATCCAAACACACCACGCAACACACACACCCCCCCAAGAAAAAAACCACACAAGCCCCCTCAAAAAACACACCACCACCCACACCCCACCACCAACCAACACAACACATACACACACCACACATGCTTAAAAAAATTCCCATGTCCTCTCAGTTGATTTTTCACCACAGGAAGAATTTTTCACAGGGTCTAAATGTGATCATTGAGTACAATTAAGCTATGATGAACTAATATTTTGCAGTCAACACAGGATGTGGTTTACTTTATTTGTATACTGGGGCATATGCATTCACTTAATCTTCTAAACTGAATACTGAGCACTAAGCAGCAAACAGTAAACTGATTATCAATCACTTTATTTTAGATACAAGATTATAACATTTATCGCTACTAGAGTGACACCAGCAAATGTTCTCAGAGTAGACCAAAAAAGCTGCTGTTGGAGTAATTAGAGACTGGAAAGAAAACTAGTGGGAAAGAGAATTAGTGGAAATTAGCATTAATGGGAATAAATGAGGAAATCATTTAGTTTCCATTCACATTTCTGTTAATTCATAGAAAGGCTCCTAGAAAACTGCAGAGGTGCAACTGTGAAGCATACAACTAGTGTTAAGTTCTTAAGCATTCATAGAACAGACTTAGGACAGGCAAGAGAAGCCACTGTTCCATGACTACGGTTTACTTTGTTTTCACATTGTTTAGGCTGGTATCATTAATGTTGGTCAAATACTCTCAATGAACCAATTTTAGCTTGTGAGATTCACTGCTAAAGATTCACTTTAAAGACTAAGCAGTAGAACTGAGAAAGAAAAAACAAATACTTGTTTAAAACTTCAACCAACCCCACAAAAAAATCTTTATAAGATACAAACGTCTGGAGAAAATTTACATTTCACAGGGTAATTATAATGTGCTGGTTAAAACACAAAGTCTCCAACCGTCTCTAAATAGTATTTTTTCCTCTTAGCGAACTAGCCCTTTCTATAACTATATATATTCTACTTTATTATATAATACATAATCATGTAGTTGGTTTAATAGGTTTGTTTGTTTGTTTGATGTTACAATGTGTAATATGAATTCTTCTTTTTTAAATTATTTTAGGTACTTGTTCAGCAATGCAACTTCTTTTTTTTTTCCCAGCCACATAACCTGAGTAATGATTATGAAGCTAAAACAACTTTACTGATGTAATTCATAACTTTTCCTCTTTGTAAAACATCATTTTATCATCTTGGTGGCAAGCTGGCAGCTCTCAATTCAAATTAACAGGTATTGTTAGTGGAAACATTCCACCAAGGTTTTGCCCACTGATTTCATAAAACAAAGTCCTGCTGCACCAAGTGGCTTTACATCTGCTTATCATTAAAGGCAAAGATTGCGGAATTAAAATACTGAAGGATCTGTGGGCTCTATTGTTGTTTCTGTTTTGGTTTTGTGGGGGTTTTTTTGGTGGTGGTGTTTTTTTGGTTTGGTTTTTTTCCCCTAAAGGAAAAGCAGTTTTGGGACTTGCATCTCCATCTACTAAAGTGAGATCAAGCCTTCCAAAGAAATACGTACATATTCAGCTTTTTTCAACACCAGTAGTACCTATTCATGTTAAATGCAATTAAATACATATACATATCTACACGGCTTCAAGGTCACTCACACAGAATACACAACTTACTCTGGCAGCTGATTATTGATGGTACAAAAAAAAAATAAGCAACCATGAGTAATTTAGTAGTTTACTAATAATTTAGTAAATTTCTGTTTGCTTTCATAAGTTTGCCTTCACTATGACTTTCATCATTTTGGACATATAACTAACTTCTGTTCAGAAGTTCAGGTCACTTTACTGAGTGTTTTATTTAAAATACAATAATGAACATTAATTGTTCATATTGCTCCCTCTTGTGAATCTTACTTTGCATTTGCTAACATTAATTGTAATTTGCTATCACACTGCATATACACTGATGACACGCTAATCGCTCATTAATGCCTAGGACTCCTCATGTATGATGACCTTTCATATTTGATACTATAAGCAGGAAAACAAATCTTTTGATAGATCTTAATATGTAAAGCCTTGGTATAACCGAGAGACAAAGACAGAAGGAAAATATATTGAAATAATTGCACGGGCTGTGGTCATCCTAAATTAACCATTGACTTGTCATAGACATGACGAAAAGCATAATAAAGCAGTCATTCAGTCAGTGCTGACGAGTTTTTGCTGAACACATGAATAGTGAATGCTCTTTCTTATCTGTCACTCAAAATTCAATTGTAGCCTGGATGTTAAAGACCTAAAGAGCTCTGAACCAAAAAGGACAACCTAGAGTACAAGCCCAGAGGAAAAGATGATGATGATGAAGCTGTTCATAGTGACCTAAAACGGGAACGGCAACAAGGTCCAAGGAAACAGTATAAGCAGCAAAACTGCAGTCATGTTCAGCCAGCAATATGTCTGGGAATGTCAGAGACCCGTGAAGATTTAATTCAGAGAGAAACAGACTGGTCTGGAAGAAAGCAACAGATTTCCAGTTTCTACAGAGATCATCCCCGAATTTTCATTTGCATGTAAGATCTCCTGGAAAAAAGCCGCAAACATACACCACAGTATCACTGTCTGCAAAGTCACAGAAGGCTTCCAAAAATGGGAGATTAAACAAACTAAGACTCTTCAGCTTGAGAAAAGAGCTGTCAAATAAGAGGGAAAGGATGTAACAGGGTTCTATAAAATCAAGAAAAATGAACATAGAGTAACTATTCACTGTTATACAAGGACTAGGGAATCAAGTGAAATTAAGAAGTTTGTAGAAGAGAAACAGAAGCATGTTTCAACATAACATGGAATTAAAACAGTGGAACTCACTACCACAAAGTGCTGCAAATGACAAATATAAAAATGTAAAAATAGGCTGGACAACTTCATATCCATGGCCAAGACTAGAAAAAGATAATGATCTTTTTTTATTAACTTACCCTCAAGCACTGCCTTATCATGCTATCAGATAATTAGATCCTTCAATTCTGTTTTCTACTGGAATATTTTAAGCACCATGATTGCTTTCAACCCTGTCACACGTTAATATTACATTTTAAACTCCAAAGCAAATGCATGATTCTGCTTTCCTCACACCTAAATCCCTATCTGAGCTCAACATAAAACACAATTAGGTCTCTAAATCATTAGCCCCGATTCAGCCAGGTATATCGCTACCTAGATACCTTTTTAATTTCCACAATGACAAGAAAACAACTGCATTCAGGCAAAAGCTTAACTTGACTAAATAAGGCTATACTGAGAAAATTAAACTGTTGTTACAGCAGTGAATTAACTACTCTGGAAATGATTCTTTGTTTTTTCTTTTTTTAACGTAAACTCTTCATTTTACTTTAAGCCAGGAGAAATAGTTCATATAAGTGATTCAGTGCAATTCCACTACAATGGATTAATATAAACCTTTCAAAGAATATCAGGTTCTAACTAAGGACCTCTTTGCTCTTTCATCCTATCAATCTTTTATTTATGGTACTGTATTTAAGCACAGATATACAAGCACTTCTTGCAATTTTTACTGAAAGAGATAGAGACCAAAGAGGAGATCAAATTAGTAAATTAGTGACAGGTAGAAAATGGTAGAAATGCACCAACCATACCTGGATGGCTGCCAGGTTCTTCTGTTCCTGTGATGGAGCCTCATGGACAAAACGCAGCCAATTAGAATGGCGTGGATTGCTTGCGTCCAGGATATAAAGTACTTCACCTTTACTCCCACGAACCTGAAACATTAAAAGAAATCAAGCAAAATTAAAATTGTTTACTGAACACACACAAACATGTACAACCCTAAGGCATGCTTGTGCTCAGCAAGTGATTCTTGCATTCAATGAGTACTCACAGCTGTGGTGCACATATACCTTTTTCTATAAGCATATTTATTCACCTCAAAATCGGGCAGCAAGTCAAATTCAGCAGCTGGTGTCAGCTTCCTTTATTGAGCTCCCCCTCTCCTTTCTTAGCTGTTCCTTTAGTGAACAAATATTATTACTAACTCCTGGGTCTCCCTAATCTGACAGTATAGTCACTGGTGCTCATGTTCTTTCTTCTCAATTTGTTCCTTAGAGTCCTCTTTATCTTTATGATCTGCCAGGAACCACTACAACCTGAGAGGTCCTTTCCCATTCCAACCCTATCATCCCTTTCCAGCTTTACTTTCTGAGATGTCCTCCTTCACGTGCTCTGATGCCAGTGTTTTACTCCTACAGTCTGCCTAATCCTTCTCATACTTTCCTGTCTTTTGTCATTCAGGCTCTCTTTCATTACTTTCTCCAAATTAAGGTTGTAAACTCTCCTGCCTCCAACTCCTTTTCCTTTCCTCACAACTCACTATTATTGTTCTATCTTACTTCTCCAACACACTGTCCAAGAGTGGACCATCTTCTTCTGTAACCTATACATGTCCTAACTAATTCATTCTTCAACTCTCTTTGCAGCGTTTCTCTTCTGCTGACACTATGGACAAGGACAACAGTAACTTTCCTCAGGACAAAAGGGCTAGGACATTCTCTAATCTCATGCTATTCCAACCACCATTTGGTTCCAACACCATTAAGTTCAGGCTCTTATTCTTGAGTTTCTGTATTCCTACAATCACCCAGGTCCATTCTGTGATCTTTGCCTTGATAGTTCTTCACCCTTTACTTTCTTTTTTCATACCTGATGTTATTCTAGACTCACTTGTCCTTTGCTCATGATGTTCTCTCTCTAGCAGATCCTATTAACCCTCTATGGCCAATTCTTAAATCCATCTATTACTGCCTAGTTTCACATCTCCAGAAGCATCTCAAACTTAACAGGCAGCCACTACAAACAGAGTATGCCCATACCCGAATTCAATTTTTCCACTATCCCCGCCTCTTCCCTCTTCTATAATCTTACCAGTTGTTCAACAAACTTCCAAATCCAACCCAAATTATCAATTCTGCCTCCATACCCATTGCACTACTCCATCAATAAATCCTCTTTTTGCTCCTTTATCACCAGATATAACTTTTCTTCATAATACAAATTCCAAATTCAGTAGATATGCTTTCATTACTGTTAACTCTCACTGCCCCACAACAATCCTAAATATCCCAGAAAATTATAAAACACTTTTTTAAAAAAACTATATTCCTCATTTCCCTTTCACATCTTCTCCGGGTTTGGGTTGTTTTGGTTTTGGGGGTTTTTTTGGTTGGTTTTGGTGCAGATGGTTGGTTGGTGGTTTGTTGTGGGTTTTTTTTGTTTTTTTTTTTTTTCCCTTTAGCAAGGGCAAAATCCATTCCCTTGGATGGAAATCCATCTTCAGATCAAGGACAAATAGAATTCCATTTATCAATTCCATATATCCTATTTTACAGTTCACTTGAACATCTTTCATATATGCCTCTCTAAATGAAATTTAAATATGTATCCTCAATATCGAATAGCAGTCAGTCTTAAACTATTCTTGGCTGAAATTTTATCAGAATAGAAGATTATTTCAGTAAAGAAATTTGTATACCATGTAGATGAAGGGCTGTAAATTATTTACTAGGGAAAACACATGTGTTTAGGTTTTGTCCACAAACTGAAGAAGCCACTTTAAAAAAGCATCCTGTAGAATGGATGGCAGATACAACCATGACAAATTTAACCAATGAGACATCCTATTCTTTCCACTCCAGAACATCAACAGTAGTAGAACCAACATTTGCAAAGAATATTTACTAATAACTGTAATACTAGATCAAGTAAATTGCCCAATATTTCTCTGGTAGCCACTATTTTGAAGAAAGAACTGCTCTCACAAGATAAGTCATCGCCGTATCAGGAGCTTTATATACATTATCATCACAGATGCATAGAATTTCTATGACTGTGACAAAGTTTCAGCTTACATGGAAAAAATTAAATGAATAGAAATAGAAACTCAATTTTACCCAAGTCGTTCTTCCCCCTCTAAACACACACTGCTGAAAAAACATAGCTGCCGCTCTGCCATATTAAAAATGCCTTATTTTAAATAATAGATCACTTGAATCTCTACTGTTATAGAAGATAAAGCACTATGCAAAAAGGTTATATGGCCACACTATTATTCTATGTGATTTATTTATATAATGAACATATTTTCTTTTTAATCTGTCAACAAGAAGTATCCAGAGCAGATATTTCCTAAGGCCTAGAGATTTCAGCTATCTAAGATCAAAATTAGATTGTCTTCATGGCTTTGAATTTAAATTGCTCACATTCCTGATGTATTTGTTTCTAACAAATGCAGTATCATGTGTCTTCAGTATGACTGCTTAAATTACCAAAACTTTTAGGATACCATTAGAAAGAAAAAAACCTGTATTCCATTACAGTAATAGCTGGTGACAGCATGTTGTTCTCAGATTGAAACAAAAAAACTACTGTAGTTTTGCAAACAAAAGTCTTCAAAATGTATTACTGTTCTTCCAGAGGAAGACATCATGTCCAAAAAGGGACAATCATGAAGAAGTCCCAATATTTCAAACTTTAAAGGTGTTTTGCTTCCAAACACACAGATTAACCACAGTAAAAAGTGTCAGAACTACATATTTAAATGCACCCAGAAACAGTATCATCTAACACGAAGAACTGCAACGGGTTTCCCAGAGAGGTTGTGTAGTCTCCATCCCCAAAGATGCAGATACACAAAAGCTGTCTAGACACAGTCCTGGGCAGTCAGCATTCGGCAGCCCTGCTTTAGCAGAGCGGTTGGACCAGATGAGCTCCAGAGGTCCCTTCCAACCTCAACCATTCTGTCATTCTGTGACTATCACCTTGGGAAGTAACACCTGCTTGTTACTGGAACCGTTGTTTCCATTAGGAACGTGAGGAGAATGAGTGCAATCAAACCATAAAAGCAAGCTCCAAATTCACACAAAAATACATGCTAACGGTGTATTCACCTCCTGAAAAGCCACCCACTATGCAGAAGTCCTTCATTGATTAGCCTGTAATAATCATCCAGTTCTAAATACGTAATCCACAGACCAGAAACTCACTTTGAGTGAAAGTAGTTAATGTTGCAGATTAACATCTTTGAGTAAAGGCAAGCTAATGGCTTTGTGATTTAGCTACCAAAATATGTGTTATAGAAGCCCACCATGTAGGTCCTAGAAAGGTTTCCATCACATCTTGAATTGGGTTGCAAAGAGAAGCAATCGAGATCCTATTATAAAAAACATACATTACGCTATCTACCCTTTCAGCCACTCTTTCATTTGCCTGATCCTTAAATTACATAAGAATAATTTATATTCACTTCAGTGATACACAGTCATCTTAGTTGTGCTTTCTCAATTTCTGCAAATCCATGAAGAGATATCAAACACAAAGCAAAGACTTAACACATTAGGAAACTATTGATAAAAGAATACGATAAATCCCTTGAAGACATGCTATATTTTCTATTGCTTTTTTCACCTCATAAAGAAATAATGCTGCATCAAATACACAGATGTGAGGAAAAGTGAAGAAGAACAGTAAAAACACTGTACTTAACAGACTAGACTGGTGACATTTACCACTCCTTTTTTTTTTTTCACTAGTTGCACGGATAGGTGAGTTTCCTAAATGAACAACCAGTCTTTGAGCACCATGGCAGTGAATCCCAAATTTAATCAATATTTAAAACAAGCAAACAAAAAGACTAGCTCCTCTTTTGCAAATATATTTCTCAAAGCCAGTACAAGCTAATCATGATAGTTAAATAAAACAGCTAGACTCTATACTTTCAGTTTAAAATAAGTGTACCTAAGTATCATCCATATTGAAGTAATAATGAATCAAAATGAGTTTGGAAGATGTCCAACAGGGTGCTGTCTCCAATAACAGTCCACTGAAGTCCTCAGTCATCCTTTGCTTTCTGGCATTATCACCGAATGAGAAAATCAGTATAATTAGAAGACATACCAACAAATACGAGCTACAATGCTTACACCCAGGTCTGCCTGTAAATCTGTTCTGATATCCAAAAGGACAGGATGGGAAATGGCTGTCACTAAGACAGCCTAAGATGTTGCAACGCAGGCCCACACAATTCTGCTAGCCACAGCACCAAGGAATTTTCCCTCCGGCATCCCCCCATCAGCAACACTGGAAACCATGAGAAATGTACAGTGTAGCTTCAGTAGCTCCCCCCAACCCTGGCAGTTGCACCAGCTATAACAGCAAGGGAAGCAAACGGGATGATGGTTGCTTATGTGATCCTCAACAAACTTAAAAATACTGCAATTTACCTCTCTACACCACAGAACTAGGACTGAGCAAGTACATTTCTGGAGCATGACAAAAACCTTCACATACTGAATAAGGTTTCTCGGCTTTCTTTATCTTGGAGAACCCTCTTTTACAAAGATTCATACGCATATCCTTAGCACTTACTCCATTCGAAACCTGGAGAACTAAGCAGAATTCATTCTGCAAAGAACTTCCAGTCCACTCCCAGGGGACTCCTTTTCAATCACCCAACCACTCCAAGAATGTTAAGGACAACCTGCTTACCACAACTGTTGCTGGCAGGAAATTGTTGGAAAACTGAGGATGTCTTTCCAGGAGAGGAAATGAAAAATACTTTTGTTTATCGCAAACCGAAGTAGAAAATTCTTTAAGGAAGATTTTCTTGAAGTATCTGCAAGCAGATTAATGCATTTCCCCCAACTCTTACAATCTTTTATAGTTATAAGACACTTAAATTAAAGCCAAAAGATTTTTACAGGACTGAGGATCCCTGACCATTTTATGAAGCAGTATCAATTTCATAATGCTAGTGAACGTATTTGTATTTTAAAATTGTGCCATTTGAACCCGTCACCTTTCTATATGAATAATTCTACATTTGAATGTTATTTTCCACGTTTCTGTACAGCTGATATTACCTGAACTAAGCAAAATCATCCAGTTAACTTGAGGTATGTTCCTTAAGATCCTCAAGCTACAGTGGTTAAACCAGAAAGGATTTTTAAAACTATTTTAACAGGACCTGAACTCAAGCACAAATGTATTTCCAATTGGTTTTCTAAGGCCACCAAACTAAAATTGCTCTTAAATTCTGAGACCACTGATAAATAATAAAAAAAAGTCACCTTTGCAGATCAGAGACCTAGAAGGATTGTATGATAAGCCTGCGGTCAACATGGAGAATCAGCAAAAGAGCTAGAAATAGACCTCAAAAGCCTAGCCACTAGTAGATGATGTCATACAATGATGTTTTGTTTAAAAAAAACAGGAAATGGGACTTTATCCCTATTTCCTCTAAATAAAGGGGTAAATCCACAAAAGTTGAGGCTGCCTGCTGTGGTTGAATAAACCATCTTGGTCTAGGACCCATCCCTTGCTGAGACCCTTTTGACCACTGAGACCAAGATGTTCCTGTGGTTTCTGTAACCAGTGGAGATAACTTGGAGTTTCTATTACCAGCGAGTGACGTGACCAGACATACAGTCACCTTTGATTTCGCAGGCCAAATAATTAAGTAGCAGTTAATTTCATATTTAAGTATAGGCAGATTTTGGCATGAGCATAGAACAAGGCTGATTCAAATTCATGCTCGATAACCCATAGCAAGGTATCTTTCCATTTTACTACAATACTCTTAGTATTTGGCCACTCGCTACAGTCAAACACCTAAAATGCATACACATGTCAAAAGCATGCACCAGAAACAAGAATACCTCAAACTGATGTGTCTAAGAATTACTTTCTTGACAGTCAACACAAAAGGTGTTACTGAACTAATTTTGTCAAATGTCGTCACAGTAAGAAGAAATACCTGACCGTACACTGTTACCACACAAGCAGCTTTATCTCAAGATCAACCAGGACATCATTGAATTACACCACATTAACAAACACCACTTCACTATACAAGTACTCAGGAAAAAATGTGCCCCTGGTCATTGCATAAGCTACCATATGAAACCCTACACAGGCCTAAATGTCTAAGCTGCTCGTAACGTCCATCAACAACATGCACTAGCAACATCTGCTAGCCTTTTATACTGCAATGAAATTATCTCCAGATTTTCAAATTACATCCAAAGTTGTCATGTATGCTACTTCAAAATGCTCATGAGTGAGATTGCAAATACTCTACCATGCACACCTGGCAAGAAAAGAATTAAAAAAAAACTTCACTGAAAATAAGCAGATGGTTGTCTTTGCTGAAGGCAGTAAACACACTGCCTGCTTTCTGGAAACCATTTTCTAAACATCTATAAATCTAAAAATCTACGTCCATTCAAACAATCACATAGAGAAAAGTACTGTTTTCTGCATTGCATTTTTTTGATTAGCTGAAAACATGATTTTTATTGTTAATAGTATAAAACAGCTAGAAGCAGTACTTCTGCATCCTGGGTTTCAGACCTCCATCACAGAGCTCACTACAGCGTAGAAACTCAGGTTTTAACGTTGCTGTAGAAAGTATTAAAACAACACTTGCAAACG
This sequence comes from Podiceps cristatus, assembly GCA_000699545.1. Lineage (NCBI taxonomy): Eukaryota > Metazoa > Chordata > Aves > Podicipediformes > Podicipedidae > Podiceps > Podiceps cristatus. The sequence goes on along the minus strand of KL286698.1, from coordinate 8,959 downwards.
AAACCTGATGCGGCAACTGTTGATTTCCTTACTCACTAAGAAGTACTGGGTATGGACAAGTTACATTTTTCTTCAGCCACAATACAGAGCAATTCCTGCTGGTGCAAGACATTATTTGACCTTGTCAGAGTCAGAATGGTTCAGAAAGCTCACTCCTAGACTTTTGCTAACATTCTGTGGAGCTTTCACAAGAAGGGTTGAACTTCATGTTCCCTGGAAGGATATTCAAATCTCCTTAAGCAAATCGTGTCTGATCTTCTGTAACAAGTTCAGATGAGAATACTACCCCCTCAACCTATCAACACGTACTTTCTGATGTCTTAAATTATATAACTGAAGATGTGAGGCTAACATTCTCAGACACTTTCAGGAGTAGGTTCTTCTCGTCAACAAAACCAGAAGATTATTAGGGTACCTGTTCCAAAAGTCACTAAAATTATCATGAAGTCATACACTTAACATGAATAAATATGACTAAACAATGCTTTAAATGAGTTGATTAATAAAATTTTGCTAAATAAACTGGTAAGAATATTAATAGCTACTTTGGACACCTACCAACCACAGTGGGAATTAATTTAACAGTACTGAAAACCTAGGATGCAAACTTGCAACTGAGACAGGGCAAAGTCACTGGAAATTCTACCATCAACGTCTGACTGTTATGTGTAGCAAAAGTTACTGTAAAAGCAACTTGCTTACAAATACAAACAGGAGCATTCGTCTAAGAAATGAGAAAAACAAAACCATTACCGAAAATCAAACAAAGATTCACACAAAAACATTAAATTAAACATTTTTAAATGTAAATACTATCTGAGGAGTAATGACTGGGAAAGTAATCTTCATAGAGAAAAAAAATAAAGACTACATTGCTAAGAACTAGATTTCTAATATTACATTCATCTTGAGAGCAAACACAGAATTCCTCAAATTAAGATTTACTTTATCATGAAACTCAGGACATAATTCAACTTAATGCCTTGTATGTAAAAGCCTTCCTATGCCAGAACCACATTTTACAGGCAGGACTTCTCATACCTCAATCCTAAACATTAAAGTTCTGATTAAAGCTGGTTGTAGCCAACAGTAGATTTTCTATTGCCTTCCCTAGTTTTCAGGCAGGCTTATTTAAATGAAAACAATTGTCACTGCAAAAGTGTTGAGAGTTAAGCAGTAGAAACATAAGTTAATGTCATTTTCTAATATAAATAAACATGAAGATTAGCTTCCATTGAAAGACTGATTTCCTGCAAGTTTCTGTTCTTCTCAGTTTTAATATAACAATGAAAAAACCCATAATCTTGGCAGACAGACAGAAACCAAACCTGAAATATGTAACATTCAGCGTTACACAGCGTATTATGTGCCATTCGATCCTGACCAACATTTCTTCATGGTATGTCAGTATTTGAAGAAGGACTAAGTCTTTCCAGCCCTCCCTATTTTAACATTTGCCAAAGTCATCATCAAAAGTATACGCTTGCCACAATCCAATAGTAGTGAAATGAATGCCACTTTCTTGGTTAGGGTTAATAAAGAAAATAAACTGAACAGATATCTTCCCTTTGCAAAGAGACATCAAGCCTTTAGAGGCAAAAACTTCTACCTAAAGATTGTTCTGTCCTTGGCTTAAAGCACTTGGTCTTCCAGCAAATACACATAATTTACAACTGCTATGCCAAATATACTAATACAGACTAGCAAGGTAGTATTTAATGAAGGTGTTAGTGGGATGCTAAGGATAAGAACAAAACTCTCAGGCCATCACCAGCAACTAGCTGCAAATTTAACTGGCACAACATGCAATTCAGTTTGAGATAATGGTACAGGGGTTGGGAGATAACAGGAAGGTGGTTTTCTGACAGAAAGAAAGGAAAGGCCTGGAGCACCTCTCCTATGAAGACAGGCTGAGAGAGTTGGGGTTGTTCAGCCTGAAGAGGAGAAGGCTCCAGAGAGACCGTCTAGCAGCCTTCCAGTGCCTGAAGGGGGCCTACAAAAAAGCTGGAGAGGGACTTCTGACAAGGGCACATAGTGATAGGACAAGGGGTGATGGGTTCCATCTGAAAGAGGGCAGGTTTAGATGAGATGTAAGGAAGAAATTCTTCCCCATGCGGGTGGTGAGGCCCTAGCAGAGGCTGCCCCGAGCAGCTGTGGCTGCCCCATCCCTGGCAGTGTCCAAGGCCAGGCTGGACGGGGCTCTGAGCAGCCTGGGCTGGTGGGAGGTGGCCCTGCCCGGGGCCGGGGGGGGCACTGGGTGATCTTCAAGGTCCCTTCCAACCCAAACCTTTCTGGGATTCTAAAAAGCACAAAGCCATTTGGACCTTTTCTTGCCTTTTTGTTACTACTCCTAACTATATGGTCACCACAGGTTTGTCTTTTTCCCTTTCACATCACTTGTAAATAAAACATTTTAGCATGTAGCTCTTTACAAAGATAACAGCAAGATCACGGATGCTTCCCCCTCACGATCCTCTGGAATGAGCAAGTGTAAACCTTTTATTTCTTCAAAACTACACAAGTTACAGGCAGACTAATGACATTCTGCTATATTTAATTTAAACACAAACTCGAACATCCTCAACACTTTATTTAACAAAATCACTGGACCCACTAAATTCTTTTGGGTTCCATGTTTTCCCAAAGACCAAAAGAAAACATACCGTGTACAATTCTGTCTCAACATGACGTCTTAAAAATGCCAACTCATAATGCTGGTCTCAGAGAAAAAGGACTAGCTTGATTAAAACAGACCACATCACAGACCACTACTCTATACAACTAGAAATGCATGTGGTAAACTTCCTTACAGAAAACTATTCCACAAAATTGAAGCTCAGATCCCAGGCATCACATATCAAGAAAAGAAATATTCCACTAATGTTCATTTTTACTTGACTTATGAAAAGCCTCTATTACTTAGCCTTCTTTCTAAAGGTGTCCTCTCTGAAAATACATTTTTTGACTCCCATCAGACTGTCAGGTCAGGCTTTAGTGAGCCTCCATCCAACAGTCTTCAATTTAATTATTTTTAATATATTTGGTACAGCTGACTAGGCACAAACTTAGCTGGTTGCTGTGACAGCCTCCCACAGTCTCTGGCATAACTGTCTACTTGGACCATTCAGCTTTTTACTTTCTCCATTCCTGGTCTCGATTTTCAATTTAAGACTACTCTCAGCATGATTTAAATTATATTATAAAGCTCGTGTTCAGATCAACTTCAGTAAACATGAACAACTCGCGTTCAAATATTCAGGACATCGTAAAATTTGGTATGCAGGAATCCTTTTTTCAAGGCTCTCAAAATGAGATTACAATAAGATACGATGAAATGGTTTTAGAACAGCTCATGAAAAAATTCATCTTCTGGTTTGCTGTCAAAGGGGTCATGTTTGTGTCATTAGTAACTATATGTATTTGCCTTTTATTTTCTGTCTTACAGAAAAAGATAAATCTCATTTAATTATCATCAATGAGGCATCTGGAAAATCATACAGCTTTCCAACAAACTTAAAGACCTCACTGCTATAATCCAACCACCATCCCTTCTGAAAATCTTGTTCTAGCTCAAGTGTTTTATTGATTTAAAATAACCTGAAGAAACATCATGAAAAGGCAAGTGTGCCAGGGCACATTAACATGTAGTGTATTCAGCAAACATTTGTAATAAAAGCACATTGTATTGTTTCATTTTCAGCTGAGAACACAGAAGATTAAACCAGTTGCTCTGAGTACATAACCAAAGGAGAGAAGGGAATGAATTGCCCACACCTCCTCTCTGGGAAATGACATTTTGGGCACACCTTCAGATTAAAAAAGGATAAAGAGTAAAAAAGAAAGGAAAAGAAGAAGGGAGAAAACAAAGGCACAGGGATTCACAGCCTTGAGAAGTATTTTGCCACTCAATGTATTTATATTGAGTTTGGACTTGATGAGACAGGCTTTTAGCACTCTCTCATTCATTGGGCCAGTGTGCAGAATCTATTTATAATGCTGCTAAGATCATATCCATACTAGCTCTCTCTGTAAGCGGCTTAACAATGTTAATGCTAGAGGTTGTTTTCAAATAAACATTTATTTTGTCATAAATGCACAGATAGTGCCTTAAACCAGATGTCAAACATAAGATTTTTTTGCATAGCGCCACACAACAAAAAATAACAGTCATCCTTCCACTGTTAACCACTGAAAGGTGAAAAGAAGTAGGAAATGAGTCCTCTTCTCAATGTAAAACGGGACTAATAGAAACTGGTTGGCAGGTGGGGAAAGGAATTCTGCTCAAAGAACTACAGCAGAAAAGAAAGATTACAAAGATGGATAAGCACCAAAAAGCAGGTGTGTTTAACAAGCTGGAAATGTTGCTATTGCAAGTGTTTTTCAGCTAGCATATTCTCAACTGGTAAACTCAAACCGTTTTTTGCCACAGGCAAATGCAGCTACGACAGAAACTAAGATGGTTAAGGACCTAATTACAAGATCTAGTGTATAAACTACTGTTGCTGCCTAATACATATAAAAAAAATTTAGAACAGCCTTGCAACTTGTTATGCCTTCATCTGCCCACAGCACTAAGTTATTTTGCTAAACATCTCACAACTACACATTGCATTACAAAGTTACTAAAATTTTAAATCTTCTCTTATCATACAATTGCCAAACCCTAGCACAAGTGTCACAGCAGGAAACGGCTTATATTACAGTTGGAGGAACCTGTTGATCAGCATAAATCAGTACCTTGGTAACTTACAATCATCATCCCATATTCAAATTAATTTAAACTTTTTTTTATTTTCACGTTTCAATAATTTTTCACAACATTGTTATATTTTTATATTTTTCTTGACTTCATATGTTTTGCACGTCATTGATTACAAACTATCACTTCCTATTTCTTTATGTTTTTAAAGAGGTCAATCCCTCTCTGCCTAAAAAGCGTATTTTAAAAGCATCAATAAGTACAAAATCTCACTAGAGTATCTTTAAGCTTAAAAAAAAAAAAAAAGTTACGGTAAAAACTTAATTCTGAGAACACTTTTTTGCTAGGTGTGATAATGTCACTGTACAGACTACTTACTTCCCACATGAGCCTGCAGTCTGTGTTATCATCCAGTTCCTGTGGCATTCGCTTCTCCCCTGCAAAGGGGCCAAATTTTTCACCCTACAGAATAATGATAAAAGAAAAAGAATCAGTGAAGAACAAAAAGCAAGTGAATTGCCAAACTCCAGCAAAGGTATCATTTTTATCTTCAAATGGAAATGGACAGTTTTCCTTTGTCATCGTCCTACTATATGCCAAGAAGGTCCGTATCCTTGAGGGTTCAACTTCAAGCTCATTCTCATTCTTTTCATAGCTTGGGGAGCCTCTTAAGACCATTGCTTTCCTCTACATGCTTCTCTCCCCTTTGGGAAACAGCATTTTTCCTTTATTTTAAATAAGGCTGAAATTTACAAGTCAAATTTCTTACATTTCTTATAAGATTTTCAGGAAGCACCTTGCAATAGCCATCCAACTAAAATGTAAAGTATTTGGCAAGCACAAAGTTTACTTTAGATTTATTTGCAAGATTATTTGCAGCACTACTTTTTGAAGTGCCACAAATCAAAACACTGAATAACTGAGGTTTTGATCATACAGACATTCGTTTAAAAACGTAGGGAGTGTGCACATGTCTATGAATTAATTCAAGCCTTCATAAACAAAATTAAAATGTTATACCACCTGCTAGTCATAACACATGCTGTGAAAGCATCCATTGATATGTTTGTCCAAAAGTTTTGGGTATTGGTGTTTTTTCCTTCACAGATGTCATGCTAGCAGCAGGCTAAACTATTTAACCAGGACTTTCTGCTTACACAGGCCTAACATTTTTCCCCTCCCTTATCCTTATTTGCAGTGACAAACCCTACAAACCAGAATGCAGAACGTTATGTTCCTTGAGGCAGTATTCAGATCAAACAACTCTATATACTTTTAGGCACTATATATTATAACTATATAATTAAAAGCAACTTTGATGTTTCTTTTAAAATAACAGTATTTTGGCTAATAAAAGTATCGATCTTGTCCCAGTGTCCCTTCCCCCAGGCACATTCCATGATTCCAGAAACAGCCTGCTACACATTTTAGATTTTACAGACCACCTGCAGGTAGAGTGGAGAGGAAAAAGTGGAATGGAAAACATCCAGGATCATCCCTCTTAGAAACAACCAATCAAAAAAAAAAAAAGTATTTAAAATTAAACCTGAAAAGGTAATAAACAAAGGAAAAGAAAATTGCATAACAATGCAACAGAATTGAGGAGTGATATTTTAAAATGTGCATAATGAAGATTTCATTAGAAAGAACAGCAAACCAGAAAGTGAAAAGACAAGAACACCGTAAGACAAAAACTGCAGCCCAGAGCAGTAACGGAGACACAGATACAGGCAGTCCACGGGGCTTCATGTCCTTCACTTGTCACTGATTTCCATACCACCGCTCATCCTTTTGCCAAACAAATGAGGTCAGGCTTCTTCCTCTGCCAGCTTTACAAAACGTGGGATTTAATACCCGAACTGAAATTTCCTTCTTTTACCTCATCAGCAATGAAGGTGAAAATAGATCAGTTACATGTGTGCAGCTATCAACGTTCTTGGTTTATGCTGAGCGTCACCCCAGCAAAGTACTGCCATCTAATAGGGACAATGCAGGTATTGCATAGGAGGCAGCCCGCTTAGACTGCATTGCTCACTTAGATTAAGGATTCATTCAGAAAGCAACAAGTCATTTTGGTACAACAAGGAAAGCAGCTCGCTGCAATTGCTGAGGTCTGTGAGAGGGCAAGATGCAAAGAAGCTCATGGAACTATAATCTAGTTCTATAGAAAGGGGAAAAAAAAAAAAAAAAACACTCCATAAATGTAATATGGAAATTATTTGTAGGCAGCATCAGAATAAGGCATCAGAATAAGCTAGTCTCCCACACTCACTTCAGTGGCAGAATAACACTTTATGTCAGCCTAGAGAGTAATTTCTTCCATAAGTACTTTGGAGGCTTCCACAACCCTCACCTCAGTCATACTTTCATCCTTGCAATCCAAAGGATCCCTAGATACCTTATAAAGCACCTACAGGGTTAATTTCACCCATCACTGAAGCACATGTCACCTTCTGGGATGAAGCACAGCAACAGCTTAATACTGCATACTGACTTAAAACAAGAAACACCGTACATCATTACTCTGCTAATAGTAGAATTTTCAGAGGCCTACTTCATCGTTACTTAGTGCTTGTAGAGTTGGTACTGCAATTCCTCATTATAAGGTCATCTGAAATGTGTTTTACTTTCAGTTAAGACAACTGCAGTTGTGTAATAGCAACAGACAGAAAACGGTGCAGTATTTGCTACTCAAACATAGATCTTACTTCACAATTGTCTTATTTAATACATCCTCCCAGTCCCAAAGCCTGGGGCAATTAATTTAATTACTCTGTATCACAGCCATGAAGTGCAGTACTGCTGCCTCACAACTAGACAGGAGAACATGCTGAGTGCACTTCAGATGTGATTTTTCTTTCCACAGAAAAGAGCAGCACACAGCCTGGCTATATCCAATGTATCCTCTGTGTTATTTACACATTCACGCTTCTCTGAATAGCTGTGGTGGCACACAGTGCTTTGGTTTCCAACCATTTTTAGGAATACCTGTTTCAAACACTGTGCACAGAGCAACTCGAGAGCTGGTTCCCCAGTCAATCAAATAACACAGTCTGCCTATCATACTTCTGATCAGGGCTTTGCATACCTCAACTGCCTGTACTACAGTGGATTCGCTGCCAAACAAAAGACAAGTCTGTAACCACCACTGTCACCAGACGCTCCTAGTACACATACATCTTACTACAACTGCCTCTGCCTTTACTTTCTGCATTCCACATGCAATACATGACACACTCGCAACCTTTCAGTTTTGCTAGGGTGCCCTGGATGATGCGCTCACACTGAGAGCGCATCTGGCAGATATGCTGGCAGAGCTCTGACAGCATATACTTTACATGCATAAAGAGAGTTCAAGAGCAACATGGAGTAATTCAGGCAAGAAAATGCTCTATTTTTCCTAGCCTGTAGCTCTAATGGTCCAATTGACAACAGCGTAAAGGAAGAGGACTCAGACCCTGAACTCTGAATCGACATTCAGAATCGATGCTAACAGGCGGATGACAACTTCAGTGAGCTTCACTCGCTCTGCCTGTTGCGAGTCTAGGGATTAATATATGCTAGTAATATACAACCTTCCTTACTATGTGAACTCCCAAGGTTTTTCAAATGAAAGTACAGAACCTCAGTGGAAAAAAATTAAGTCAACTGATATAAAATTGTTTCCCTTTCTTCCCCATTAACACTCAGGGACACCTTAAAAATGAGAGACCTCTGCTCTATGGTGTCTCGGCCTTGTTGACAAAACCACTTAAAAATTAGGCAACTCTCCCAACACACTCAGAGCCAAAACCAGGACAAAGATGGAAAGCAAAGCATACAAAATATTAATAAGTCTATACTAACGTAGGGTTCATAACTCCAGGTATGCCTTTATCTGTTCAAACAAGCCGCCTGAATAGTTATAATTGGGATTTCAGATAACCAGACTTTCAATTCAAGGTGTCAAAGGACACGACCTGGCTGGATATGAGAGACCTGCAGCTCAGCTTTATTATCCTGAAGCGACGAATTAAACCATCCGTCCCGCCGAGCTCTAAGAAGAGGGAAGCGACAGGCGCCTGCGACCGACAGGCAGGTACCTCTGAGGCGCAGAGGTGCGCGGCGGCCTGAGGCCGGGAGATAATCAAGGAGGCAGTCCTGTCCGGAGTTCTGTCCTCAGAACATGCCAGAAACACAGACTTTTTTAACAGGGAAAACAAAAAAAATCCGCAGGGAAGACCGGTCGCCGCCCCGCCGGGTAGTCAGCGGCCCGGCCCG
>KL286695.1:7163-28878 GCA_000699545.1 Podiceps cristatus | reverse complement strand
TTGAATGTCTTGCACAAGTCCAGGTAGATGAAGTCAGCTGGCTGCCCTCTGCCCACCAACTCTGTAACCCCGTCATAGAAGGCTACCAAGTTCGTCAGGCACAATTTGCCCTTGGTGAAGCCATGTTCATAATTTTAACATGATTTGTTAAATGGGCTGAACCTTAGTAGGTCTCGCTGCCTCCCACACCTCAGGACGTTTGAGAATTAAGGTACCCCCTTAGATGCTGAAACAGGAACTAAAGCCTCTTTTACACCCATGTTTCTGGTAATGCTTATGCCACTGCTTGCTGTTGTCCTGTTGATCTTTGTTGTTGTTGCTGTTATGCAGGCTATTGGGTTTTAATCTCTTCAACAGCTGACATACTGTTTTACCATTTAATCATTCTGCCACAGTCCTTGCAGACCTCGGTGTTTCCATAAGGCAGCAACTGTCAAATATTAGCCAGGATTTAGTTATTTACTTTAGTTCTTTACATAAGGACTTACTTATAGCTAAGACATGCTTTTTATCTCTCCTGAAAGATACATTTACTTTCAAGGAAGAATGGATTAAAATGTGTTCTTTTTACTTAAAAGACATTCGCTCCTTACTTTTCTATGAGTGTTGACCTAGCAATGTAGGCTGGTCCTTTAAAGAAATGAGGAAGGGGGGGAGTGTTTGGAGGGGTTGTCTTCTTTTTATTAAAACATGTGAAGTGACAGGGGGTTTCCACTAAATTATCATTCTGGGCACTTAATGAGAGCGTTTAATCTTTTCTTATAGAAGGCAACTAATTTTTATTTCAAATACAGTTGTGCAAATGCAGAATTTAAGAGAAGTGAAGGTTCTGTAGCTTAAATAGTTGTAGCTTTATCTCAGGAATTACTGGCAATACTGTGGCTGCTTTAAAACAGAAGGTAATATATGCTTGTCCCTTCAGACTTTAAAGTCTATTAGAGTTAATGTTAGGAAGAGTGGAGTTCTTTTTGCTATTTTAAACGTACATCCATTGGCTGTAACTATGTGAAGACTGAAAAGATGCTCAGAATTTCCTATTCATATAAAAGAGAGGGGAAAAGTTTGTTTTTATGAGATAGAAATCTGGAAAAAAATGTTGACAGGATTTGTTTTGTATGCTGAATGAAAAAGCACTAACTTTCTGTTGTTCTTTTTAAAAACTGAATTTGGACCAGGTGGCTTTTCTCCTTGATAGAAAAAGCTTGTCAGCTAGACCTTTGGCACTATTTGCTTTGCGCTATGACTCTATTATACTTCAGGGAGAATATTTTGAACCAGACAGTATGTTGTGGCAACAGTACAATTGCATCCTCTCAAGGAGCACTTGGTGACTTGCTTGGCAAGGCAGCACTCCAGGAATGATTGCCTCAGCAGGATTCAAACTAAAATTATTTAAAACGTTATGTACTGCAACTCAGTTGAGATGCAGGAGGACATTTTCCCTTTGTTACAATTTTATTACTATATCAGTTTAATTTTTTATTACTCAGGACTGGATTTATTGGCTCATATTTCTTAAGCTTGTAGGACTGAACATTGGAAAATCAATATTTCTGCTAATTAAGGTGTTTTTTGGGAGTGGATAATCAAACAGTATAGTGAATCATTAAAAACTTACATGCTAGTATTGACTAGCATTATTGGCACAAAGAGACCAAATCTCTATGCCAGGGACTTTTTTCCTTCTTATGTTTTTACAGCAGAAGCAAAACACGTTCAGTAAAACTTGATGTTCTCAGCATTTAACAGTGTAGAGATGGTCCTTTATGGATATAAAAACAAATGCAGTTTGTTAAAATTCTGGGCACTCATACATAGCATTTTCTTTGCCATCGTTTAATTTACTTAGCAGTAAATTGTGTCTGACTTTAAGAGGTCTTACTGTGTTTTGAAATAGATGGAAAGCTTCTGCCTCGTATGAAAATAATGGATCATTTTTAATTTATTTTCAGTTTTTGTCGCTATCTTTTTACCCTCCAAAAGATGTTTTTTTCTGTATGACATTGACTAATGTTTGGGTTTGTTTTATTTCCCTTCCCTTGGTTCCCTTACCATGAAACTAGTGACTGCAGATGGGACACTGAACCCTATTACTTTATTCTATTCATTTGACTGAATTTTGCCTTAGAAACCCATACCGAAGAACCTAGGGTCCACTGCCAGATCCAGAGTGACCTGACTTTGCTTTCCTCCTGGACCAGATTCTTTCATGAACTAACTGCTCGAGATCCTTTATGTAAAGAGTGGTACCTCTTTGGCAGGGTTACTTCACGGGTGTACCGTGTGCAGGGACTGCAATTCTTTTTCTCTTAAGGAAAGTAGAGTAAGACAAAGACTGAAAATACGTTCATTCACTTTTCAGGTATAAGAGCATAAAGTCTCATTAATCTAACATGAGCCAAGCCAAACATTGCATCTGCTTGACTATTTTGCTCTGTGCATTTTTAACTAAACCACGACATACGGAGTTGTTCTGCAGTTCTTCATAGCCTTCGTAATGAAAGGAAACTTGGCACCACTGTAGAACTAAGGCATTAGAGTTTTGCTGGGTGGTGGGAAGGGGGGACCTATGGAGAAATTACGTCAAATATCAGCTGAGCCACAGAAAATGATAAATGTGTTATCACGGTATTTCCTGAGAAAGTTTCTCCCTAAGGTGGTTAATACATTATTATTGCCTAATCAGAAGTTCAAAGGAAAAGCATTTTTTTTATGAAAGCACAGCATTTATCATTCTTGTTTCTAAGATTAACTTCCTCAGTTTGCATGGGAAGTTTTGTAACACTTGCATATTAACTCAGACAGGCTGTAGTAATTAGGGCAAGTTTTAGTCCAGCTCTTACAATGTCCTTTAACAATTCAACATTTCCCTCTGTGGCTGAAAAAAAAAAAATTTGTGTCCCTTAACATCAGCTGGGGCAAAGTAATACAGTGAGATACAACCTCTTGTGGTGGGTGCTTCCAATTTACACATGCTAGAGGGTTATTTATAACTAAATTAGAGAGAGATGGGCAGGTATTTGCCACCCTGTGGGACAACCTACAATGTGACTTTGCAGGAAAGGAGTGATCTCAGTTTGCAATCATCACATTGCATGGCTTTTGCCATACGTTCAGCAGAAGGTTGTTTTAGCTGGCACTGGAAGGAAGTGGGGACCAGTAATGAAAGGCAGGTGATGAGTTACCTAGCCACTGCATGGGGAGGAACACCTGGGAGTCGGCAGTGACTCTGAATACACCGTCCCTTATTCTCTGGCAGCTTGTTGGTCTGTCCTGTCTGAACTTTAAAAAGACAGTTTGTGGACACGTGAATTTAGGAAATCGGCTTTTCTGTGCTGTTGGGTCTCACAGCTCTATTATCATTGTTCTCTCATCACTTAAAAAGTCTTGTGTAAACTTACCCTGTAGTTGAAACATTTACAACTTCGCTCTCCCGAATTCATTCTCTGGTGGCTAACCAGAGAGACTTGCACTTAAGCTGTAGCCTCTCCTCAGGAGAGGCTATTAATTTGGGTCTCTCCTGTAGGTGGTTGCTGGGTATCCATAGGAACTTCTGAGAACTTAGTATCTTTCCTCCACTGTAAAAGTGACTTGGCAGCTTCAGAAGTTACTACCAGCAGAAATGCAGACAGTGTAACCATAAAAGCTTATTAGGCTTAGGAAAATAGATTAAATATCACTTGAAAGAATTTCCCTATAACTAATTATGCATCTAAAGAATGAGTTTAGTGAGGGAAGAACATGAATGCTCTTCTAATCAAGATTAGAAAATTTTAACTTATTAGTTAGATTTGCATGCTTGCAGTTTAAAGAAATTCCTAATTGGCTAAATCTACTACTTCCTTGTATTTTTTCCTTGCTGGTATATTTTAATGTATCTATTGATTGGATTGTGAGCCTACAACAAAGTGATAAATACTAGTCTATAAATGCTGATTTGTACGGAAGGTCCTGTGCACCAGTTTGTAAGACTTTATTATGATTATATTAAGAAACATGATTCTTGCTGAGTTGAGAGCTTTTTCTATTACTTGTGAGCAGTAGATATTGTACCTCACATAGATCTGCTGTAGACAGTGTTGGAGTGCCTGGAAAAATCTGTCAAGCTGCTTTCAGAAATGGCAAAAAGTTTTCAATTAAACCTGGAATTGTACAGCAAATTAGCAGATGTAGTATCTTGAGGATAATACAATTTCTGTTGGTCTGCTTTTTTAGTGAAAGTACATAGAGAGTGATTAAGCCCAATGTTTAGGACAGAGAAGTATTGTCACATAATTAACTCTTTAATTTACCCAAGGGATTATATCAGCCTGTTTTAAATCTGCCCAAGTAACTGGTATAAAGAACATTGGGTCAGGTGGGCAGAAAAGTCTGGAGAAGTTGGCCATCTGTTTTTCCTTCTGGACAGATGTTATCAGTGGGGAGCCTCCAACCTGAGGGAACTGTAAGACTGAGCTCCCCGCCTGGTCCAGATGCTCTGTGGTTGTTGTAGGCAGTTATGGTTTAGGAAGTTACTCTCTCACAAATAGTCACCAGTCCTATAAGCAGTGGAACAACAGGGGAAAACTTAAGAAACTATGTTAGTGTGAAGTCTACCACAAATCTTCCCTGTGTCTGTGCAAGTAAGGGCAGATATTTTTTCTTCTGACTATAATTTTGGTCTGGAAGAGCAATGAAAACCTGTTGCACAACCACAGTTGTCACCAATTTTTTATTATTTGAGAAGATCCCCTTTGACTGCTGCTGGGTTTAACAATGGCCTCAGCTCTGGTGAATCAGCACCAAGCCCATTTTAAAAACTTTCAGAAGTAATTTATACCAGTTGTTTACAATATGGATTTTGAGTCAATAGTCATCTTCAAAAAAATCTCCTGTCTTTGCGGTTAGGTATAATTGCCATTCTTTAAAACAGACAAATACTAGATAGAGCATGAGTTGTTTAGTAGCAGCTGGCCACTATACCAAGAGCTGCTGAGTGGGTTGAGAAAATACCACCTGGCTTGAGCGGGGTATGAATACTTTTACATATGTTTCAACTCTGATTCTGTTGAAGTGCTGGCTGTGCAAGAAGAGTTGACATTTACAAGTGAGCCAAAGGACGGAAAGTTCAAGCAGTTGGATGTGTTTAGGAGGAAATCAGATTCCATGGGTTCAGCTGCAAGAGCAAAACGGCCAAATCTTGCTGGCAAAAATTGTCAGCCTCATGTGGGTCAGGCTGTCTTCCTCATCAAGCACTCTCATGATAGCAGAGGGTAACTAATGAACATGAGAAAAGAACCAGATTTATTTTCTCACTGACACCTAAGTGGTGTCCCCTGCAAATCACAGTTCAATGCAGGCTAGACAGGCCTGTAACAATTTTAATTTGCACATGAAATTCTTGGAAGTCAAAACCATCGGGTGACAGTATCATCTTCCTGCTGGTTCTGTGGCAGTCCACAGCACCAAACCTGACAGCATACAAGACCAAATGCACATCATCAATAAGATGGTGAAGGATGCTTTCCTTTGCCTGTGAGCTACCACACTCTGAAGTTTGCCAAGCAAGGTCATGCTGTATTTACACCACGGGTCTGCTCCGATACAATAGACTTTCTGAACCAGACTGTGGTAACTAGACACAGCTGAGCACTCTGAAACCTCTGCCTTACTAATAGTAAGAACCATCAGTCAGGTCACCTTTTCCTACTTGAACCGGTTTCTGCTGTCAGATCGGTTGCAAGTGTCAAGGTGCTCTGCCAGCCTGTTCAGAAATGATACCAGTTATTAGTCCTGCTTTCTCTGTTCCTGACCACATAGATGTTAGCTCGTTGGGTACTTCTGGTGCAGGCTATTATCCTCCTCCCTGATATCTGGGTATTTGTAAACAAAGGAAGGAACCTTTCCATGAAGAACATACCACTTGAAAGCTCTCTCAAGAGGAAAATCATTCTGAAGAAAATAAAAATGGAGTGACATTTTTTTACTGTTTAACAAGGTCTAAGCAAAATGATCACCCATCAAGCTTGAGAGTTCAACAGAACTACAAAGTGCACATTTGTATGGCAGAACTCGTTGCCACAGCATGCTGGGGAGTCCCACAGGTAGATGACTACAAACAAGGATCAGACGAATTAATCGTCTGTTAAAATGATGGTATAGTTGTAGCTACATGGCTCTGAAGCTGCCGAAACGTTGTGGTCACTGGAAGCAGAGGAGGCATTGCAGCAGAAAGATGTATGTATATGTGTGTCATATTCATGCTCCCTTTCCCTGAAGATCTGCTGGTGGCCAGTGGTGGGGACAACATACTGGAAAAGATGGGTCCTTGAATCGATACAGTACCACGATGCTTATGTTCTCTTCTCTCTTACACTGTTGTTCTCTCTTTGAAATGCTTTGAGGTTTGTAACACTTGCCATCTACCTCTACAGATGGGATCACTTAGAAAGAAGTGGTAAGAGGAAAGAACTGTTTCCTCTGTTGTCCTGGATGCTCCAGTCCAACCTGACCACCTCTGTTCCAGAAAGGTGGCATTCATTTTTAATACTTAAATGTTTATAGTAATGCTCATAACTCATAAGGGGATGGAAGAAACATTTTTTTCTCGTATTCTTCTGTGTTTTAAAAGCTACTTGGAAGAAGGGAATTTCCACATATAAAAAACTGCTTTGTTCAAGTGAACATGATGGTTTTGCACATAGTAAAGTTGCTTGCACATAGTAAATTTGCAAAAATATTTGAACTATTGTTTCAATTTGTGGACAAAGTTTGGGGCGTTTTTTTTTTATCTTAATCCAAGTATTAGCTTATGAGCCAATGGAGACCTGAAAGTGAAATTCTTCATCATGAAAACTAGACTGCTTTAATTTATTCTAGTTGAAGAGACATGGAAAAAATATGGTCACTGGTCACTTACAGTGCACTATTTAATTTAATTAAGAGCCCTTAAGGTAGGCAGATTCAATTACACTATCTTGAATTTTTTTTTGTTGTGATCAAGGATTTTTAGAAATTCCTGACAGAACAAATACCACAGTGAAACTAGACCTTTTCTTAAAAAGTAGTATCACAAGGAGCATCCATATATAAGCCTCATAGAATACCTGAGACTAGAAGGGGCCTCCAGAGGTCTCTGGTCCAGCTCCCTGCTCAGAGCTGGTCAAGGTAAAACAGGTTTATCCATAAAGTAGCATGCAGATAGACTACTGATAATTGCAACTCTAAATTCAGTTTAAACAAGTTTGCCTATGTATGGAATATAAAGTAAATGACGGAGATTTTCTGTATGTTTGAGTCCCGCAAAATTATTTCAAGTTTTTATGGTTTTAGCAATACAGAGAACTGCTGTGTTGCACACAAAACTGGTGGGTTGCTACAGTCTTCTCATCCCTAGCCATGAGGGCACATCAGCAGTTTAATTTAAAGAAAATGGGAGTATTCATAAAAAAACTCCACAGAAATTTATTTTTAAGAGATAATATCTATTCTGCAGTAGTTTTTGTATGGCAGCAAATGGTATCATCTGCACTGATTGTAAGATCTTGTATATGATTACTTTTTAGAAAATATTTTTCAGCTAATCACATCCTTTCTGGGATCCCCTTGATGGCCACAGCTACATTCGTCATCAAGTAAGGATCATCTTTTCAAGTCTGGGATTGTAAATCTAGCATACAGAGCTAATTGGATTTGGGAACCAGAGCAGAGAAGATTTGTTTCAGGGCTAGTATGACAGTGCAGCTACATCGTGTGGTTTTGTTTATTCAGTTGTGCATGTGTAGTATTGAGCAAGAGGGAAATACTGCATTGGGTAAGCAGTAAGTGGTTAAACACAGTACTTAGGCTTGCAATTTTTTAAGTGGGATTTTCTGGAATTTCTCTTTGAAGTGCCACAATGCCATCTACTGGCTCACTTTCCTGTGTTTTTCCCCAAAGGGAGTTTTCTTTTGTACATGGGCTTATATGTAAATTTTTAATGGTATTTTTAACTAGCAAAATAAACAAGCTGGCATAGAATGAGCTAGATATTTTTTGGATGCAGATGTGGGTTAAAGAACATAATACATTACATATATTAAAGAATCACTTGTAATCTCTTGCCAGTTGATCTTGTTCTCCTTTTAAGTAACTCTGAGGTGATTAGTACTGAAAAATAATGGAGGAATCTCTGCTTTCCATTTATGACACTTGTAGCTTTTGTGCAAGTAGCTTCAATGTTTTCTGTCTGTAGCCAGTGAGTTTCCCTTTTTGTTTCACTGTTTTTATACAGATAAATGGAAATAAAGAAATATGTAACCTGTCAACCCACAAAAACTGGAAAGTGTCATATTAGCAATTATTTCTGACAAGATTCTTCACTGACAAAATCCTCCTCCCAAGTGTGCTTAAACAGTCTTCTCAAGATTCATTAACAAACTTCCAAGGACCAAAATTCCATAGGCTTTCTAACAACTGTTATGGAGAGGCATGTACTAGAAAATATTATTCTCAGTATCAGGCTGCTCGTACCAGAAATGAGCTGTGGGCAGTTATAAAAAGTATTGAATGTTCTTGGTTTTAATCAGGCTGCCTAATATTATCTATAGTAGTAACCCTCTGCCTTCCACCCGCTACCAGAATAAATGAATGGGCAAATATAAAAATAATTTCCTGAAAAGAACAGGAACTGTAGATATGGGTAAACACTGTTGTTTGCAGTTTCACTGCCTGCTTTTTTTCTTGATGATATCTTGAGTTTCCTCATTAATTATTTTGTTTGTCATCTTAAAATTTTCCTTCAGTTTGTTGTTTTTTTTTTTTTTTTTCCCCCTCCATACTTTTTCATACTCTTGCCTTTCTTCAGTCTAGTTAGGAGAAAGAGAAACATTGGTAATGGCTTGTAACACTTTGGATTGTTTTTTAAATAGATTTGTAACCCACTCAAGTACAGCTCCAGAGTCATTATTCAGAACAACACAGCTAGAAAAATTCCAGCTCTTTCTTAAATGGCCTGTAATGAAGGTAAATACAAACGTCTGTGCCCTTCCTGGCCTTTCACCCTCTATCATCTCACTGACATTCAGAAGGTCAAGTGGATCTTGCAAGCTGTTTTTATCTGGTAGGAGCTGTGTCTTGCTGACAGCTACAGAGCGTTCACATGTCCATGTGTGTGCTGGGGGAAGAGCCTGACTGCTTTTGGCCAGCTCATACGGAAAGGAAGGTGCCTGTGTGTTAAAGTTAGCGCTTGTTTGCAGCAGTGGGTTATTACACTGCAGTTGGCATGTTGTACGCTGGGAGCAGTGAAGCTGAAATGATTGTACTTGGCACCCGTGTTTTTTTTTGTCATATAAATGATCTATGTCAGAGGGGTTGCACTAGGGACCAGGTCTGGTTAGCAGCTCGGGCTTCCCAATCCTTGCTAAACAAGCCACCCACGAGCCATATGGTAGTTCTGCTGAGGGGAAGGCCCTCTGTGGCTCTCTCATCGCTGTGCTCTTTGGTTTTGGCCGGGGTGTTTTGTTTGAGGAATGCTCTACTCTATCCAATGCAGAGGAACAGAGGTTGCTCCCTGCCTATATTTGGAATAAGTGCTAACCTCTCGCTCCTAATTGTTATCTGCACTGGGAAATACCAGGGCAAGCTTCCATTTCGTGTAACATTAAATAAGGAAGAATTGGCAATAGCAGAAGAGCACACAGGATTATTTTATACCACATCTTCTGTTACAATCTGTTTTGTTTTGGTTTTTTTCTTCTATGAACTGTCCTGTGTTACTGCAAAGAAGGAAGAACTAATTAAGCCAGTTGCTGCAAGTGTTTTGCCACCCACACTACTGAAAAGAACTCTTTGTACAGAATTAGCTCTTACCAGCTGTGCTAGACCCAGTAATTTATCTTTGCCAAAAAGAGAAAAAAGTGCCGCTATAGTTTATTCCAATTAAACAAGTTAATGTAAACTATACCCTATATCCACACAAACACAGATATCTCTTCCTCAAAAGCTGGAGGGTTTGCAAATAATTATTTTCTTCCTCATTAATTCTTCTTAGTGTTTTTAAAAAGGGCTGGGCTGAGGAGCACTGTGAAATTAATTCATTTGTGTATGGAACTGGCTGAGCATGAGCTCAGTTTGATGGCAGGATACTGGCTTAAACTTGGGCAGGTTCAAGCACGAGGGCTTGGATCCGGCTCGGTGCGGTGCTGCAAGCGGCGTCTGCCTCGGTGCTGAGAGGCAGGGCTAGCAATTCCTGCCCCGGGGGTGGCAGAAGTCCATCCACCTTCACCTAGACTGTCTTCAAGGGGGACAGAGGGGTTCACTGTGTTTGCAGTTACGGCTCCACAGAGACTGCTTAATAAAGTAGATCGGAGTCACGTTTTTTGGCTGGGATGTTGGCTTGGAAACTGAGCTGAACCAGAGAATTGATCTTAGGGTGTCCATGGTACAATGGGCAGCAAGTGACAACTCACAGTCACAGACCTTAACCGAAATTCAGCAAATCCATCCTCAGTCCTAAAACATCAATGTCCTTTCTTCTCATCTGCTCCTTCTTCAGGTTTCTGAAGAAGTGGACAGTCCAGGCAATGTTTTTTTTTCCAGCTGAAATTCCAAATGCTGATGCCTTTGATTCCCAAGAACTAAAGGGACAACGTCTGTTCCCCTTGAGGGTGTGAGAACAAGGATGTTGTGTGCTTTGTACAGCTTTCACTGGAACTCTTTGAAAAAGGGCGGGGGGGGCGGATTTTTTGAAGCCTGGGTCACTTTCAGGTGTGGGATTTGGAGATACTAAACCGAGAATGATGGCTGAGCAAGAAAAAAGAAATCCTTGGATATCCTCCATCAGAGAAAGTCAGATAAACAAGGAAATTATCTTAGTGATTCTGTCAGGAACAGATGACTGTAGTTTAGTAATCTGTTAGAATTTTGCCAAAAAGGAAGTCTTGTTAATGCACAAAAATAAAAACTTACTCCTTTTCTTATATACTTACAGATCAGCTAAGCACTGCAACAGGGGCTTGACATGTAAGTATTTACATAGATGGGGGGCTCCTTTCTGGGTGAAGAAACAGATTGAATCAAAAACATCCAATATAAATTTTATCTTTGGAACTATAGATTTATTTTCTAAAGATAAATTCAGTTAGTTATTTCTGCTCTTTTATATTTAATTTTGTAATTTGAACGTGTACAGAGGAAAGCTCAGCCTGTAATCATGTCTGACGTATGTGTAAGGTAACATCAGTACAGAGAAAGAGGCATATTGGAACCTTAAAGTCAATTGTTCCTCATATAAAATGTAAATTTAATCCTCAGTTTTAACCTTCTTGAAGGACAGGAAAAAAAAGGAGTTTTTCTGTGTGTTTTGTCTTGGAAAAGTGTACATGTTACAGGATTGAGTGTTTTGGGTTTGGTTTTTTTGGTTTTTTACAAAACACTGAAAGGCCTTGTTACTTTAAAATGGTATTAAACCACCACCTGCTAGTTTTACAAAATGCTGTGTACCTGGTGCCATCCTGTAACCAGCGCTAGGAATCTCGGTAGGGACAGTCTGGAGTCTTGAAATAGATGTATCACCACCAAATAATTAAACTGTGGCTAACATTCATTCATGTAAGAATTCAGCAGCCCACTGCATCCTTCACCTCCCAAAATATAGCTTCAGTAGCAGATAAAAATGCATTTTTTAAAAATATTCTTGTGGCTCAAAGGCTATTAACAAAACAGAAAATTTAAATTGCTAGGTTAAACAGTATTACAGTTCTGAGTCACCTGAACTTTTCCCCTTTATGTTTGGCGTTTTGGATAAGATTCAGAATAAATAAAATCCAAGTTTATTTAGTTAAATACTGTATTGCCTTACCAGATGTACGCAAGTATGTCCTGCTTGAAAGGAAAAATATTTGCCTTATTTGGTGCATCTTTCTGTAGTGGGTGATTATGCCAACCTGTCTTAATTGCTGCAGTTTTCCTACTAGTTTACAGTTAATGCTTTTGTTTAAGCAGGTAATCTAAGATCTGAGCTCTGAGAGTAATTATACCTCTCTGTAATTCTCCTACCTGTATATGCTTTCTGTAAAATACTGGGCAGGATCCTGCAAGGAGCAGTGCCCCCTCAGCTCCTGCTGGAGAGTCCTCAAAAATAATACATGTTGTGTACTTGTTTATCATTTGTCTCACAGAGTTATTACTCCAGGTGTACGTGCAGTCACATGCTTTGGTGCTGCAGATACTGTGAAAACTTCTTGTTTGTAAAAATCAAAGTGGAAGTGTAGCGAATGTGCATGGGTGACTATTGTTCCGTGTAAGATACTAGAAGTATGAACTTTGAATGGAAGGAAGCGCAGGCCCAGCTGGGATCAGAATAGTTACTGGCTTCAAAGGCAGCAGGTGACCAAAGTTTTCCATGCTGCCAAGCCAAACACATTTTTGGGAGCGATCTGTATTGCCTTGTGCCACTGCACTGACAGCATTTTCTTCATTGAAGAATCATCGACTTTGGCTGTTCTCACCATGCTGGGCTTGCGCACTCCTGAGCGAGCTCTGACATCCTCTCTGGCATGGTTCCTGTACATCGATCCTCAGGTGCATTTTCCCAGATTTCCACAGCCAGTCAGCCTTGCTTTTCAGTCCTTAGTACTTTGGTACTTGCTTACCTCAAGGCTCCTGAAGTTCAGCCTTTCCCAATGCAGTTGCTTTGATGCCTTGCATTTATGTACCGTTCACTTAAAAATATGGTGAAGATAAAGCATGCAAGCTTTTTAAGGCTTTAGACGATCATCATTTAGACAGGCGAATTTTAGTTAAAAACACGAAATCCATGTGCCGTTCACCGTCTCTGTAACTTTCTCCAAGTTCCTGTGGTCTGGGACAAAATCAGAAATTTTGCAGAAATTTTCTGGAACTAGGAGGGAGGATAAATGTAAAAGGTGATGTGCTGTATTAAAAACAAAAAAGGGAAGGGGGGCACAGGCAGAGAAGTAATTTACTGAAAGACATTAACCTACAAACATGCCATATACATCCTTGTGTAACTGTTTTGCAGCTCTTCCCAGCAGCCACATTCCCCAGTTTACATGAGAAGTAAGGCTGAAGTTGATTCTTTCAGTACATTGCATTTCTAGCATCTGACTTCAAATACAAATGTTGTACAAGGTGGTCTTTAAATTATGACTGTTGTCGAGCGTGAAGTGGCAGCTCAGTTTAGTTCTGCAGTAGGTCACAGTGTGAAAGTCTATTAGTGCTATGAATTTATCACACTTCTCAGTAAGCATATTTATTATTTGTTTATACCTGTCTATAAGGATTAAATTTTTTTCAGTGTTGTATTCCAAAAGTCTCTCACAACTAGTGATCCAAGAGGACACTGAAGAGTGAAATATTTTCCTTTGATAATGAAAATTTAGTCTTTGTATGTAGTGTGGAGTTAGTTTATCTGTGATACACAAACATTACAGTATGTTCCTGGACATAGTACAGAATGTGTGTTTTGTGACAGAGGCTGTTGTATTATATTACTGACAAAAGTAAGACAGGCACTCCCACTGGCTTTGATGAATTCTGCTTATGTAGTTGCTGTGAAACATAGGGTCCTCTGTGAATGGTTTGGGCATTTACATACCAAATGTCTCAGCATTACTAGAGTACCTGTTATACCACACTCAGCACAACATTATCCAGGTCTTTGTCTCTGTATTTTCAAGTACTATTTTGTATTCCTTTCCTTGCCGCACTCAGCATCTTAAATGAGTGATTTTTCTCTTCTGCATGTGATGCTGAGATGACATCAGCCTATATTAAGTTTCTCCCCCTTACTCACATGGGGCTGACTCTTTAGAAGACCTGCTGCCTCTGTGTTTGGCGTTCTGAAGAGTTTGAGCTGCTCTGTAGAGGTAGAGGTTTTATTTGTAAAGGAGCGAGAAAAGGCAAGATGCAGGAAGAGAGGAGAGGTGGGAGCCTGGAGGTTGCCAGGATGCTGACAGCGTGCAGAGAGCACAGCGGGTCAGTGTTACCTCTGCAGAGCTGCCTCTTCCCTGGATGAGTGTTGTGTCAGACCTTCACTTGACTGTTTAAGCCCCAGATCGGTCCCTGCTTGTGTTCCTGTGACCCGCTCTCTGCTGCCTTTGTGAGGTTACCCTTGCAGCAGCAAAGGGATGCTCCTTCCCCTTTGCAGCAGGCTGCTGCCCGTGCCGTCCGCTCTTGGGCCCTGCGTACTTTTAAGACGGCATTTTCCTTGTCACGCTCCTTTCTTCTGTAGGCCGAGGGGCTTGCAGGAAGTGGGAGATGTGACACAGTGTGACTTCACTGAAGGACCGCATGATCTTGTCCCCTTGGCTTTCCGATGTTTTTCTTTCTGTTGAGGACACTTACTTGTTATTTCAATTTATATTGAGTGTGTAGCTAGTTGGAGCAAAGGCTACGTCTGCCATGCCTGTGTTGTCTCTAAGGATAGTAGCATGTGTGTGTAATTTAAAAAAGAAAAAAAAGAGGGCCTCTTAACTGAGAAATATCATTTTAAAAGAATCCCTTGCTATTGTAGATCATCATATACAAATACACATGAGTGTATATGCTTACAGTATTTTATGTGTTAATCATTGCTGGATTAGATATGATTCTCTGCTCTGGATTTTCACTGAAGAGTATCTCTTCAGGGAGACCGCAGAATAAATTAATAAGAGCATTAAATAAATGTATCATCCTGCTTCTGGTAGGCTGAATAGAGGTGTACCAAGATACAGTGTATATGGTTCTAACAAAATTACATAATGTATCATTATTAAGAGAAATAACTTCCAGATAAATTCTCACCTATTAGCTGGTTTACTTTACTTCACACCTTCCTACTTAGTGAAAGCGAGACAAATGGTAGCTATAAATTATTTTTTCCTGCCTTTCCAAAAGCATCATGTAGCATAGGCTGTGGATGTTTTGACACAAAGGAACAAAGGAAACAGTGTTTGCAAAACACAGGCAGAAGTAAAATATAAAGTAGTTCTCACTTCTCGGCTCCCTGCTTTCCTTCACTTCCTTTCCCATTCCTGTGTAGACAAATGGAATCATTGAAAATAAGGGAAATGTCTCCAAAGTCATACATTTTCTTCCATACTGATTTGAGCTTTGAAGAACTGGAATGACCTATGTATTTAAGGAGCCAAATGCAGTTTTTCAACATTCTTTCCTAAGCAAAAATGAGTAAGCTGCTACATCATTTAGATTACAAGATCATTTAGAACACAAAGATTTAGCAAAGCACTGAACAGTTATTGATGAGGTTTTGATTCCATATGAGGTTTTTAAATTACTATGTACCACATTGATGTGTTTATTATTGCAATGCAGGTTCATTTCAAATATTACTGTCCATATTCATTTAAAAAAAATTAAACTGGCTTTAGTTAATATGAAAAATATTTATGATAAAGTGTGCTATGTCTAGCATTTCTGACTTTGGGCGTGGGGAAAAA
This sequence comes from Podiceps cristatus, assembly GCA_000699545.1. Classification (NCBI taxonomy): domain Eukaryota; kingdom Metazoa; phylum Chordata; class Aves; order Podicipediformes; family Podicipedidae; genus Podiceps; species Podiceps cristatus. Next base: position 13,456 of record KL286695.1, on the reverse strand, counting down.
GACAATGCTTCTTAAATACAATAACCACTTCACTTAGAGTTGCAATAGGATTTGCATATTGGTTGGCATCATCCAAGAGGAAAGATAGTAGGTAAACAACTTCTAACACTGCTGGTTCTTAAAAGTAATCATTATTCTTGTACATTTCCGTTCTTGTCAGTGTTCACTCAATATGTATGTTATAATCATAGTGCAAGAAAATAGGAATGGGCAACTGCTTCATATGGTGTTAGAGGCCAAGATTAGCAGCAGTGTGTATGATAACGACTGCGGTGTCATCGGGGATTTTCCTTTCTGGGTACCATTCAGCAGTGTGCCCGAGATACACCTGGCAACTTTTCAGGTGCAACAGGACAAACCAATCTGATTTAAAATATATATTTGTGTGTGTATGATATGGATATATTAATAAGCAGGACTCTCTTCCTTTTCTCCATAATAAAGAACCGTGAAAATGCATGTATTTATATGTGATCCCTAGCTGTAATAAGGTAACCATTTCTTCCCTGCAAGCAAATTCGCAACAAGAGAGAAAAAATGGCTATGTTTATGTAGAGATTGGGTTTTAATATATTTTTACATATATTTATGCATGTGTATGTATATATATAACAATGTATATATATTTTTATATATGTAAATGTGTTTAATATGTAAAACCATCTGTAGTGCATCAACTTTAGTTATCATCTGCATTTCTTTAAGAAAAACAAGAAATATTTTTTACTTCTCCTGTGATGACCTTCTTGAGAAATCATTTTTTAAATAACTGAGAGCTAAAGGATTTGCTGTCCTACAGTGGTTTTGCATTCCTATACTGTGGTGGCACTTTTATGTGTTTAGGCCTTGTCTTTACCAATAGGGTGATTCTACGTAGAATAGAAGTGTTGCACCATCTGGTGTTAGGCCGCTCCTGCTTTTGTCTGCCATGGAAAAATAAACAGTAGCATGAAAAACCCCTGGGGATGGTTTGCTTTTGAGGGCAGAAAATTGTTCCCTAGAGATTACTTCAGAAACTGTGTTTAAATGGGGGGGGAGTTATTAAATAAACAAACACTGTTGATTTTATTATTTGTGTTACAAATGGGATGAGACATAGAAGGGATAGAGAAGGGCAGCACCTCTGTATGACTCTCATATTGACTTAGCTTAGAAAGAGATGCTAAAAGTACCATTATGAGGGTGTGTAGTCATATTGCATTGGTTTACATAAGAATATACCCTGATTGCAAGGAGGATAATGTTTCAGTGTGCTGGGGAACTCAATCAAGATACATTACCAGCTGTGCAAGGTGCTAAGATTCCTTGATGGGCTGAGACCAAAATTGATGTCTTTCCTTCTAGTGTGTCCATCCTGCTAAGAGATATAACAAGCCAGATTTTTTGTCATTTTGACTTTGCATTTGTTTACTGAAGCTGTGGATGTCCTTCTTCAGATCCACCTGTGTGGGTGTACATTTTGCCTGTACGTTGCCACTTGCTTTTGGACATCACCTTTCCTCAGGTCTACCCACCTAGCTACTTACCCGAGTGATTTTAGGGCGTTCACATTGACATTTGTCAGAGAGACCTCACCCAAGCAGGTAGCTAGTAGTTCAGAGATTGTCAGGTTTGGCAGGAAGGTAATGATGAGTAGTTCAGTGACAGTGAGAAAAAATATCTTCTTCAGGAGTCAGCAGGATTTGTTAGATCTCACAGGTCATTCACCATGTAATTACAATTTTGTAAAGTATATGGGAAAGAGAGATGCCTGGCCATCTTTGTACTGCAGAGCCAATGCAACTAAGGGGGGAAAAATGTGGTGGTTATTAAAGTGGAGAGATGTTCTGAATATATACAGAGCTGTCAAGGAAGGATGCCATCATACTTTTCAGAGCAGAACCATACACTCTAAAATGACCGAGGAAAATTAGAGGAATTTTTAAAACCTAGTAACTTTTTCAGCCCTGCAGAAGTAGTCACTTCTCCCTCAACTCTGAGCTGCAAAGTAAAATCTTCATATGGTTAAGAACCACAAGACATGCTGCATACCTTTGAAACCTGAAGATCAGCTTCTAGCAGTATTTCGCAAGCAGTGGCAATGGGTCTGCAGGTTCTACTCCACTGGCTGTGTCAGATAGGAAGGCAGCCCCTAGGATTCAGGCTACCTCCCCCTTCACCACTGTCCCACCGCAGTTGTATCTGTTACATGGCTTGGCATGGAAGCTACACATAACCTGCTCACCAGCCGCAGGTGGCCCTCAGAGTCAGACACTGGCCAGCAATTGAGCATTTGAGAGGACAGAGTTCAGAGCTGGCAATTTGACTGGATTTGTTGAATTTTTAGGGTGATAGCATGTTCTTCTAATGCCTTCAGGACATGAGGGGTTTTTTCAAGATTTAATTTTACTTTTTTAATGCTTCTTACTTAATTCTACTATTTATTTCTTACTGCACCTCCTCATACACATCTCTGATATTCTGTTATCTGGGGAAAAACCTCCCCTATTCACTTTTTTCCCCAATAGCAGTGAAAGATTCTATGAAGTGGCTTCTCCCCATGATTGCTGCTGCCAGTCACAAGCAAGGGAAAGTACTGTTTCGAAGTGAACACAGAACCACCTGATAATCAGATAATGGTTGGGTTACAGGATGGACTAGTGCTTACTGTTCAATAATTTCCTTTTCTCCATTTGATGTCTTGCATCTGGAAATCCCATTCTGAAACACAAAGTCTTGTCCTAGATTCAGATATAAGGCAAGATTTAAGTTTTTCAAGTTCACAAGAAAAAGCTGACTGTATAGACTTGTACTAAATCTTTTAACAAGGACAAATTGTCAGGTTTTGAGAGTTGGACTTGTCAGAGTTATTCTTAAACTACATAGTTTTGTGGGCAGAATTTAAACATTGAGTAATTCAGTAAGATCTGAAAATGCACCTTTATATTTCTAATGATTCTCTTCTCCTGATGACAAAGTTTGTGCATTCTTTCCTGCAGAATTTAATTGCAATGCCTTACCTTACAGAGGTAAATAAAATCCTGGGTAACAGAGTAGCTGAGCAAATGGTAGAGCCTTTTTCCACAAAAGCTTCCTGTGATTAATGAAAATAACCTGACACTAACCTCTGCACTGGCTTCCAGCCACCTACCACTCTTCTACCAGAATAGTAAATTCCATGTGGCGTATAAGCTGCAGATACACAATTTAAAAAAAAAAAAAAAAAAATCCCAACCAACCAACCAACCAAAACCCACACCACAACAGATAGCCACTTACGCCTTTAATTTGGGAGAATGATCCACAGCGATGCTTGCTGCTTAAGTGCTTTCGTTAGACGTAGTGTTGGCGCGGACACTGCAAGACCGCTGTTCTGATTCAGAGGGTTAATGAGTGCCAGTGTGCAAATACGGGTGCAGCCCTTCTGCTGAGGCAGTGGATGTTTATAGATGTGAATTTTTCAGCAGCTATAAAGGGAAGGTCTATTTGTTTTGTCTAAAATGCATGGGAAAGGCTTGACCATAATGTTAGAAATTCAAGGCTAACACTTTAAAAAGTCCTTACGTTTCAAAGTTCAGCTTAAAAACGTCACGGCATAGCTTCAGGAAGGGAGGCACCAGGGGAGGCAAGCTGCCGCAGCCCGGCAGAGGCAAGGAGCCCAGCACTGCTGGCTGCGCGCTCGCCGAAATGCGTGCACGCCTGTGGGTTACGAAGGAAGCAGCTCAACGCACGCATCTATAATTTTATCGCGTCCGAGTCAAGCAGCACAACAGGAGGTTATAGCACCTTTCAGCACAGGGACAGCAAACAACAGCTCGTACCTTTCTCCTACAAAGCCATCTGCCCCGGCTGAATATGATTGACTGAGAAGTCACGTACTCAGCCTCAGCTATCTCCCCAGTTGGTGGAGAAAAAAAAATGCAATTCAGGTTTCAGCATTTTTGTAATCCCTCTGAGCCTCCCATTAAATTTGCTCTACTGTGTGGGAAAGGATTAAAGATTCTTTGGGCTCCAAAACACAGTAAACAAAAATTAAGTACTACAGCATGGTTTGTGGTAAGGCAGCAACTAAAATGTATAGCCTGCCACATAGCCCAGAGCAGCAAGTTCTCTTTGATAACTAACACTTGTTGACAGCTTAAAATGTATTTTGGTAACACGTGCCAGGGTTGTGTACGGCCTTTGTTTTAAATATTCTGTATGCAACATACTTCATAAGTAATTTCAAAAATAATCAGAGTCATTCATATGTTGTTATCAACTTAGTTTGGGGTGCCAGAAGAGAGGAATATTTGCTGGCAAGGAGAACTTCTGTTCCTTTAAGAATGGCTCATAAATCCTCCTTGTAATAAATACTTCAAAATTAAAATCAATCTGTTACGAGTTTCAGACAAGGCTGTTTATCAAAATGAAATAGTTCATTTCCTAAAAGGCAATATTGTTTACATTTTATGTGAGTGTGGGCATGGAGGAGAAATTTTTACTTAAGAGCTGCCAGGATTTTTTTCCCTCAAAAATGATAAATGAAAAATGCCAAAAAATTTCTTTACCTAATTTTTTACTACTTTGAGAGCTTGACTTGCTGTCAGGCTTAGTTTGTGCAGTATTAAATTCTACTAAATATATTGTGCTTAGTGTAATTAAGCATCTAACCTTTTTTGTCCTAATTCCATAATTAAATATATGAACTTTTTTTGTGTGCAAAAACGACAGAGCGCTACTGTGTACTTAGGCCTCGGGGAGAAAGTAGGGGTGAGAAAGGGCATAATAGATATTAAAAATCAGACTCCAAAATTCATACTTTTAAAATAAATGTTGTCTTCTCCTGCTTACATTAGCCTACTTGCATGAAACGTCTTCCTTGCACGTCTCAACTGTTGAGCAAAGAGCTGTGTGTGACTATCGCCAGCTACACATCTGACTACAATGTACCAATGTTACAGTGCAGACTAGAAAGTACTAAAGAACAAGAGGAATCAAAGCATTTTTTGTCATTTTTCATTTCCTCATTGCACTAGAAAGCACGAATATATGAGGTGTGAATACCATCTCATGAACAGGAGGTCAGTTGCAGTGTGTGTGAAATGTTACTGCTGAACTAACAGTATAACTGTTTTCATCATTTGTAAAGCAAGTTAAATTAGGGTTCCAAAGGAACTGGAAAACAATTCCATACCATGCAATTTATATCTAGGCTCTCCACCCAAAAAGCATAATGAGAAATATCTGCTGACTCTATCCATCTTCCTATTTTTCATTTTATTCACCTTTTCATTTTTCTAAACATACAGCCTGTTTGCTTTTCCTCTGTAGTAACTTCTAATGTTAACTTTTAATATGCCTTTGAGCAGTATTTCTCAATGTCATTATTTCATGATTTTATATATGCAGATATTTTATGTACTGGTTGTTTTTCTTAAGCTCTAGGCTGATAACACTGTTATTTACCAAAAAAAATGGTTATAGAAAGAAAAACGTAAAGAAAATGCTTAATATACGGGCTACTCAGTTCTTGGTTTGTTCTTAATCTCTCTTGTGAAGCTGAAATTATAACCTGTTTACTTTCCAGTTTCAGCTTTCTTATATTTTGGTTTATTTTCAGGTTACTATTGGCCAGCTGTATTCCACGCAGAAATTGGTTATTGAGAGTCCAGGAAACACATAGCTATGAGAAGACTCTGATCCTGAAGCAACACTGGACCATCTTCAGCATCCTACAGTGCCACATACAGATGCATAAACTCACTGCACATGTCTGAGCTTTTCTGTTCAGCAGAAGAAATGCCTGAGAGACTCAGTTTTTGGCAACCAAAGTACTATTTTCTAATGGTTCACATGTTCGAAAATATATTGCTGTGATTTATAATAGCATGTAAGGTAGGCTTGAAATCTGTTTGCTTGTATGTCCCATGTGATGACATAGTTCCTGCCCTACTTTGACAATAAAACTTCATTAAACTACCTGTAACCAGGTATATTATTCTGCTGCTGAGCTTTTCTCTCACTGAGCACGAAAGATACAAGATTTAAAAGCCCTCACCCAGTTACTAAGTTATCACTGATCCAGTTTCATTTAAAAACAGGCAGTATCTGAATTAAATGACTAAATACATAGTTCATTTTAAATATTAACACCAGAGATGAAGAGAATTTTCATCTCCTGGACCTTGATACTTACAAATATCACAAGTTGCGTTGTGTGATTTCTTCAAAGAGCATCCCTTGACATTTCAGGAGGTGACATAAAAATTTCACTAGTTCGTTCTGTCTGTTTCCGAGAGTTAATAGCCAGTCTCATCCTCCTTTTAACAATT
>KL286693.1:7455-24762 GCA_000699545.1 Podiceps cristatus | reverse complement strand
CCCCCCCGAAACTGAATTCATTGCACTCATTTAGCACAAGTATTACATCCGTTCCAAAGAGGTTAACTGTGTTTGCTCAAGTTTATTTGGATATTAAATGCAAGATAAAAGATCTGTAGATGAAATATAAGAGATTGTATCTTATTTTTAGGAAATAAACAGATTCCAGAGGTGTGTTCCCGCCTGGCCAATCCCAAGGCTGTCGTGCAGCTCTGCCACCTCTCCCAGCCCAATCACAGCTCCGAAGGGAAACTCGTTTTGCTGTTTGTCTCGGCAGTGCTGATGATGAATGGCTGCTTCGGGGGAAGAGATCAAGCTGTGTGGTAAATCTTTCTATTTGTTCCATCTGCTTTTCTATTTTAAACAGCTGCAGCGATCAGCCTGGCACCCTACATTAAGTACATGTGAATTTCATAAAAGAAAACATTTATCTAAGTGAAAACATGGCTTAAATTTATCCTCCCATTCTCAAACTGAACATTGGAACTTCTGCAAGGAGCTGCAGAAATTTACCATTATTTTGTATCTATCTTCCAGAAAAGGTACGGCCTAACATAGCTTGATTTTACAGCTTTTAGAAGGTCAGCTTTGCAATTACAGCAGATTTCAAGATGATTGCATTCTCCACCTTTCTTCTTCCTGCTAGACCTACTTTGCAGTACAATGTGTAAGATGGCAAAAGTAAGCAAAGTATGTTTATTAGAATATGCCCTTCAAATATACAAAGGTTTAACATACAAGCCTTACTTATCTTGCAGTTGTGCTGAGATTGTGCTGAGGTTGTGATGGTATAAGGTATGCATATCTAGCCAGGCTCCAAAGGTCACTATTTTAAAGGAATGCTTTACAATAAAGCCCATTATCCATCTCCAAGCTGAAGAGACTGGGAAATGCACTGAGACGAGCAATAGGGTTTTTTGTTTTGTCTTCAAACACCATTCTTGACTTCAGTTAAGCCCAAGCTTTCTGGCCAGATCCCAGTTTGGCCAAATCCTGCTCTCCCTTATACATTCAGTATGTTGTTCTTTGTATCCTGACATACTGTGCAGCACTGCTGTGTTCTGCTAAATGGCCTCCTCATTTCTCAAAGCTAGCTGCATTTCAATGGCCAGCAAAATAAAAATCCAGTGTCTTGATGAGAATATCTACCTTACCCCCAAATTCAAATGTTTTAGGATTCTAAGGAAAGAAAACACGAGCACGTATGGATGCAAAGACTAAAATGGTTATTTTCACCTCCTCTTATTACTCAGGCTCTGTTTCTCTCCCCCAGCTTATATTCAGTTTCTTTGAAAATTTGAACATGTTTAGCCACTTTTGAATTAAAGCAAATTAAAAGTAAAGTGAAATGGCAATAAAATGAAATTAAAAGGCAAATAGCAGCACTGTAGATTGCCCATTCACAGGATCAAAATAGATTACTACCTCTCTTAGGTGAGCTAACTTTTATCTATATATAATTTTCTTCATATTAATATGTTACACTATAGGACCTTTCTTAAGTGCAGTAGCATATAAAAGTTAACTGGAAGTACCACAACTTCAACTAAACATACCTCCACTAACTTTATCATAGCAGCTTTTGACATAACTTAAAATTACTGTAAAGTTTCAGGGGTGTTACTTCACTTTACAGATAAGCAAACTGAAATGGGGCTGTAACTCATCCAAGATCACACAGCAAAATAGAGAGCAGCAGGACCAGGAACAGAACTCATCTCTGCTTCCTAGCCAGCCCCAGAACTGTTAGGCCTGTTTCAATATTACTACAGAAGCAGAAGGTATATTTTGGGGAGAAATGCCAGAGGAAGATTTCTTAGCATGGACTCTTGAGAAGTCGGGGAGAACACTCAAGTGCCAAATCCTTGAGAGATCAAAGTCTGGATTATATTTCCGTCCCCTCCTTAACAACAAACCAACATAAAAAGTACCTTTCAACAGAAGGACACACGAATATGAATGTAACACCAAGTTGGCAAAGTCTTTAGAAGTTACGATATGATCTTAAAGGCTACCTACAAGAGCTTTGATTAGTAGAATTTGAAGCTGACAAGTTCATAGATACACTGTAAAACTTTGCAAATACAATGATGGAACAACAAAATAACCACAATTCCAGTGTTAATCTCTTAGAAAGAAATAAAAATTATTAGAGAATTGTCTATTTGTGCAGTATGTATTACTTCACGAGATTAATTTTAAAGAACATTTTAATCTTTAAATCAGTTTTAAGATTGTTAGAGAAACTTAGCACCTTAAGAAGAATTCTAGGACAGGGATTGTCATCTTCTGTTTTCAGTCTCAAACTGGAAATTTTGAATAATATTCTAATGGTAACACAATACACAGTTCAGTTATGCTACCAAGGACTTTTCTTTTGGTTCACCAGGAAGCACTGGAAAAGTAGTGCAAAAAGCCTCTGCACAATCATCTTGAAAAAGACATGTCAAAGTAACCTAGAAGGAAAAAAACCATACAGACTACAACATTTCATCTGCTTTCAGCTCTTAGAGCTGTATCTTAGATTTATGCAGATGCTACTAAGTTGTCATACTCTGTCAATGATCTGCAACACTAAACTGTGACTTCCCACAGGCTGACAGTTTTTCTTTCATTTAGGATTTCAGACAGTTGACCATTGTTTGCTTTATTTCCTCATACCCCCGCCCCTACGTCCTGCCTCAGCAGTACCTCCTTCTGTTGTGCTGTCGTGCGTCAGAGGGATGGGTTACTGCAGCCCCGCATCCTGCATGATGCAAGTATGCGCAATCTAGAAGGACTGTTATTGATATAGGCCCAATATGGTATGTGCTTTACAGGCACACAAAGTTAGACAGATCCTGTCTGTACAGTCAATACAGAAATCAATAGCTTCATGTAGTAAGAACTAGCAGAACTGAACCAATGTTTAAAAAACGATGTGTTGATTTCATGACACATCAGTTGGCAGCATGAGATACCGAAGGAAAATAGCAAGGCGATGGCAAAGTTGTAAGCAAGAGCAATAAGAAGACTTGATGAGAGACTAGGGAAGAGAAAGGCTGAAAAGAGTTCAGTTTAGGATATGCTAGCTATGGTAGTCATCAAGTGCAGACATGAATTTGATCTATGTACAGACAGCCAAGACAGAAAATAGAATCTGCAAGTCAGACACCAGAGATGGTCTACCTCAAAGAAAATAAATAGCGAAAACATTGATGAGTTCAATCATGTAAAATAAGTGTAAAAAAAGCTACAACAATAATACACTGCAAATTTAAGTAACATGGACATAGAGAATTCGCACAAAAACGCTACAGTTAAAAACCTGTAGCTAGCCTAGGCATAAAGACATTCATTGAATGGATTTTACCATTTACATTGCTTTCATTTCCAGATTCTGCCAGTCTAACATTTTCACTCTTCCCTTACAATCGTCACTGTAGTGGTTCATGAAGTGATCAATTGCTAACTGCCAAGTATTATTGTGCCTTAGCAGGATATATCCTACTTCATTCCAATACTATGATTTTATTTGTTAGTTGGTACAAAATAGGCATAAGAGTTATGATTCATTACTTGGTTGTCTCAGCAATCTAACACTGAATTTATCTAACACTTCTTTCTCTCTGCCATTTGGTAATCAGACTATTAAAAGGCTAAAACAGGCAAAAAGTTTTCAAAATGTTTTCTAAGGAAATCTGCATATTCCACAGGGCACTTTTCAAGGATGAGAACACCAAACAATCACCCAAAGGTGCCTAAATTCTAAAGGCATTCTAAATTTATTACTACTACCTATACTTTTTCCTCATACCTTTCCCTGTTGCCACATATAAACACCCCCACAAAGCTCTAACTTTCTGAAAAATACTGCTTAGTTTTGAATATATTCTCAAAGCTTTATGTTCTCACAACCTTTATGGAGTACAGAACTTTCCTTCCCCTAAGTGTCACAGTGAAGGGAAGGTAACACTGAACAAGCTTTAGAAAAATCTTCCTAGCTTTACGAGCTACTGTGTTGATCCCACTTACCTCCCTCTTTCCCACTCCAGAAACAGTGCCTAGACTTCATCTCTTGCTTCAGCTCTGTCTTCATAGAAGAAAGCAAGTAGTATACCTTACACCTGCTCAGTTGTGAGCATGGCTCCACAAGTGCCACTGGACAAGGCTCTGCCAGGCTTCAAACTCACGTGAAGCAGTGAGCCCAAAAGCCTGTCCTCCAAGAGGCTGGATGTTGAGCCAGAGGTACAAACTGCTAGACTGTTAGTAAATGAAAACCACATCTCAAATTCTTTTACCCTGAGAAGGAAGAAATTACTAGAAGCAATGGAATTGTTAGAGCTTGGACCATCTTCTCATTCCATGAAAGCCTAATGCCAGACTTAAGCATCTGTTTTCCCCTTCAGTTTATAATTTAATTCTTCTAAAAGTTAAAGCTCACAAACCAGCACTTGGACAACGTAAACTGTAGGAGCCCAAAGAGCTTGTTACTCTTTCTTTACATCTTTGCTATTCCTGGACTCTGGTCCAGGCGCAGGTCTAACTGTACTCACTCAAGTCTATAAAACACCCCTTTCCCAACCAACTGGGTCTAATAACCCAGAAGGCCTGACTGAGCAAGATCTTAGGCCCACAATGGAACAAGGCACTGTGGGATAGATTAATTTAATAAACGTATATTGTTTAGGCTGGGGAGATTCCCAGATTTCCAGCAGGGAGAAAGCAAGCACTAGGAGTGGATCATTACACAAGCACAGTCTCACTAGATTCCACTTTGCCCAAACTGCTGCTTTCCCTGGTTCCACACACGAGGTATAATAACCCACAATAAAGGACTGAATGGAGTCTGTCCCTCCTTTCAGGGACACTGATAACTTAATCTTGAAAGGAAAGCTACTGGGTTATGCTTTCCTTTGATTTTGTCCCTTGTTTCTCCATTTGATATTTTGAAGATTAAAACTTCACAGAAGAGGGAAGGAATCACCACAAAGGAAGCCTGCTAACCTGACAATGGGCCAACCTTCAGTTTTATGCTAGCTATTCCAGCAACAAAAAACAAACAAAAAATTCTGCACCATTTTGAAGTTCCCTATTTATAACTCTAGGCTTCTGACGTTCATAAAAGCTTTTACAGCTAGGAGGTCACTAAACAGTCACCCCAGGAACTGTGTAACTAATTCATGTCACTTGGGGAAGGTGGGGGGAAAACTGTTAGCCCAGTCTTGTGGGAAAACAGGGAGAGAAGCGGCCATCATCTGCCATCTTCTTTAATCTACTGCCAATAGATTAAACCAATAATTATCTACAGCACCACTTGATGTTTGGTATTTGCTACATTTCCTTCCTTTCCAAAATCTTTTAAGAAAAAAATTTTGAAGGTAATGGAATATATGCCTTAACATGCAGACATGCCTTTAACACAGAAGGCAAAGTAAACATTAGTAAGAGCTGTTACCAGAGTAGGTTCACGCAACTGCAAACAATCAATTTACCACAGCCTTGTGAGTTAAATCTTGTCACGTCAGCTACAGCAACTGACAGTCCACTCCCTGCTTGACATGTTTTACACAGCAAATCAGACAAGTCAGTTTTCACAGATGAACTACTCAAAAGTTCATGGTAATTTAGTTCACAGTGCAGTCATGTGAAGTTACCCTAAAATCAGAAGGCCTGAGTATGAAGTGTTGCAGCATACCCAGCGAGTTCAGTCATGGAGAAAGATTCAGTTGCTCTTCAGGTTACAGATTTTCAGTCCTGTTCACAGAACTGCTAGTGTTTCAGGATGCTCATGGCCATCCAGTACAAACAAGATTCAACTGCACAGAGATCTACGTTTGAATTAAGTTGTATTAAACAGAGTTGAAGCACAGTGTCCTAAAGATGCATGTACTTCATCTCCTATTGTTTGATATAATTAGAGGATGGGGAAACAAAAAGGCCTCTGCACATTTAATATATGCTATTATGTCATCTAGTAGCAGGCTTGCTAGAGGCTTACTTCATTTGGCCTGAATATAAACTTGGAAGAACTTCAGGTTCTTTTAATGGTAATGATCTAGTTCCTGTATAGTACAGTCAAGTGAAAAAGTTTGGCATGGGAAAACTTAAATAGCATCAAGAGTACACATTTCTCTTCAAGAAGAATTTAAGCTTCACCCTGTATTAAACTCAGCACAGTACTGTAGAGTACTTGTTGACACTGTTTTGCTCTTTCTCCAGACAGTCCTACTGGTTCTGTAATCCTATTTCAGCCACTTAGCTGCAGTAGCGCAGGTTACACACATCTTGTTGTACTTGGGTTTTGAAAACAAGTTGCAAGTCCACCTGAGACCAACTATTTCCTTTCCAGGTGCCAAACTGTACTACAAAGTCTTATACAAACAACACTGATCTTCTAAAGAACTGTTGTTCTCTTCCTTTAATGGAAACTTCGACATCAGAACATTTTTTCTCCAAAACTAAAGATAAATAAAGAGAAAATTCAAAAAATATTCAAGAGACACCCAGTTCTGGTTCAAACCTCCACTAAGAGCTTGTAGAACCATTCAAGTAAAAGAAGAATGAACCTACAGTGCCCTCAAGTGTGAGGGGAGGTGAAGTGGAAGAAGTCTGGAGATCTAGAAAGAGAAAAGCTCTCAGGCCTTCAGAAAGGCTCCTCACTTAAGAAAAACATGCTTACTTGTATGGGGGATGGGGTAGGTGGGAAATGTCCTTATGCATTATGGACAGACTATGTACTATAAACATGCAAGAAACATGACAAAACATCTCCACTTTCAACTGCCTTTTCGGATGCTTGTAAGCTGGAATTTTCATGATCATTCTCACCACAGGAACACAACAAAGGCAGTTTAGTTATCTAGTGTAGAAGCCTTTAAATGATATTTAAAGGAAGAAGTATCTTAGTTAAAGGTCAAATTTTGCATTGCAGAGACAAGTCCAATGATGCTCAAGACAATACCACTTCCTTAGTGCCTGAATCTCTTAGCAAAGATCACACTTCAGTCTATCACCAAGGAACACACAAGTTATATTTATTATAGTTATATAAAAAAAATGAGGAGGGTAATGCACCTTAACTAGAATTCACAAAAACCTGCAAGTCAAGTTGGAAGCCACCTAAATTAGCCAACAGGAAGGACCAAAGACAGGAGTGCATCTTCAGTCTCATCTCTCACTGTGCTAGACCTTTCTGTCTACCACCAAAAGGCACTGGCATCTATTTAAGACCACAACCTCAAGCCCAGAGATTGGCTCTCTCACCTCAGTGGTTAGATCACTTAAACAAGATAGAGGCCAAGTTCAAGTCATTAATAAGTGCCTGAGGTGATTGCAGCTTCTCCTCCCTAAACAACAAAGTTAAGCTATTTAATGATGGCAACGCTGTCAGCACTTCCAACTGCACTAGTCCTGCTTTACATGCAATCCCTGAGGAGTTCACTGGCCCAGAAATGAGAGCAAAAGCTAGTCCAATTCTCTCATCTTGGGAGCCTAGGCATGTAAGAGGCATGACTTTGAATCACCTCAGGCAGAAAAGGTGCTGAACTTAGAGTCCTCACTCCTTGGGAATGCTCTAACCACTAAGCTATTACTCAGGAGTGGGAGGGGTAGCTCTGCTTTGTTTTGTGCAAAGCCCATCTGATAGGTCTTCAATAAACATACTCCAAGAACATCATGTTCTGCAAGCTCTGAGAGGAGATAGAGAGGGAAACATTTAATCTCTGGATCCAGAGTGTGCCTGAGCACAGGTGTGGAACTATTGCCCACTTTCAAAACTGAAACACTCTTTGCATGGCTGAACATCTGATGAGGTTCTGCCTGGCTATTCACGGACTTTGCCTACAGGGTTACAAGGATCCTGATTTTTGAAGCTCTGAGTTGGGGCATAAACACAAGCTTTCTGAACTCGGCTACAGTCTGGGCTGCAGAATCATCTTTCAGTGACTCAGTGAAAACTGGGACTTTTGTCTTGCTGAATAATTATCATAGAGGACAGAGGAATCCCCATGTTGTTGACTGCAAGTGCCACAAATCATAAAATATCTTAATCCATTGTTCAAAAACCAAAAAAACCCCAACCAACCAAAAAAACCCACCAAAAAGACACACACACACAAAAAGAAAAACTGTACCTTAAAAACATCAAGTTTGAAAAGCAAAGCATTCTGATGCTAGGAACTACTAGAAGTTGAGTCTACCTAAATGATTCCAACTTTCAAGTTTACATTTTACTGTAAGGAAAACTTTCTGTTAGGGTTACCTCTTCCTAGAGTGCCATCTGTTGCAGAATCTTACCTCTTTTATTGTTGCTGTGAGCTATGTATCACAAACAAAGCATGGGACACTGGTCAATGAAAATATGCATAGCAAGCTCTGTCACAATTATGATCTAAACATACACTAACTGTCTGAATTGCCATTCATATCATCTGAGGAGGCTATCCAATGCATACCCAGAGCTGTAGTAGTACAGTATCGCATATGAAGATGCCTCAAAGATATAAGCTGTGCAGCTCTTTCAGTTGCATACATATAATAAGGGAGTTGAAACAATTTGAAGAGTATTTTCATATGACTAAGAGGTCACAAGCTCCAACACTTCCCTCTCCCACCCCCCTTCATTTTCTTGAATTAGAAATGCCACCAATGTTCTGATGCATTACAGCCTGATAGTAAAACTTGGGGGATTTGCCATCAAGTCATACAGCAGGAGAGAAGCTAAAATGCAGCGCAGCAGCCCGGAAGTTTCACTGTGCAGGGTTCCTTTTGGCATGCCTGAGCAAGTCCTTTGTAATGGACCACAGTCACACAGTAAATAGTCTAGTTTCTTCTAGCAAGGGTGGACTGCCAATGACAAAGAATTATCTTTCCCACTATCTTTCTTTATTATAGTGGACAATTTAACAGCATTTAAATAGATTTTTTCCAAAACTCAGCCTGGACAATGCAGTAGTAAAAAAAAAAAGTAGCAAATGGCAACACTATCACACAACGCATTATTTTACTTTACAGATAATATAGTTCAGTAGGAAAAATTATTTTATTCTAGAGATAGCTTAAACACATTCATGGGTTAAGTTTTGTTTAATAAAAACTGAAAAGTCCCAAAACATTAAATGTCAGCCCTCTCCCTGCAACTAGAGTCTACTCTTTTGTGATCTTTCAACTTAGAAAATTAGTTAGCTGCCATATGCTAATTTAAAATACTTCATTGGTAAGCTCAGAATTAAAGTTAGGAGTTACCCCAGTTCTCTGACAATTTAATTTCCCTCTCTTGCTAGATCCTTCAGAAAAAGAAAACAGACTGATTATGGCTATTATTTTCTGCCAGTACCTATGCAAATATTTTCTGAGTACCTATGCGTAGGCATTTTTTTTGGTGTGTGTGCGGGGTTTTTTGTTTTGTTTGTTTTTGTTTTTTAATAGGTGGGAATGCATGTCTCCTGTGTTTAGAAGAGGTGAATTCTTGCTATGTGTGCATTCTTTTGGTTTTGTTTTTTAAAGACATATTGATGCGAAGTCTTGATTAATGCTACAGAGATCAAATTTGGGAAGTTTCAGTTGAAGATAAATTCCTTAGAAAGCAGATACTGAAAATCAGGAATTAAAATGGAAGTAGGTATGCAACTTGAATATAGTGGTGAGCATTTGGAACTAATATGTGAAGTGCTACAATGATCTGGTTCACCTACTATCATGAACTTCTTATTCATGCATGCTCCTCCTTTTCCCTTCTCCATGACTGTATCACTCACCATTGCTTTCATTTCTAGGTAGAGAAGTCAGTTACGATTACATAATTTTTAAAGAAAACTAGTAAGATCTCATCACCCACAAAAAATACTTAAAAATATGCCCATCTCAGGAAGCTTTCGGGTTACTATTCTGTAATCAGAAATAGCATGAAATAATGATAAGTTTCATTTTCCAAGCATTTTAGAATAATAGATCTCAATTCACTATGATGTTACTTCAAACAAATCAAAAACTGAAAGTAAAACATGAGACATGAAGTCTCCCCCAAGTGTTCCTTCAAATTCATTACATCTTTCTGCAGCAAGTCATTAGCTTCAGTTCATTTAGATCACCTACATGTTAAAACAAACCTGTGTTAAGAAACAAAATGATACGATACTATCCAAAGAAAACGGTTCGCTCCATTTTTAGCTAGGGATCTAAAAAACTGCTCTAAGTCTATCTCCAAGAAGCCTGGCAGAGCTGAACTGTAGCAGGTTGTCATCTCAGGACTGCTACCTGCTATCAAACACTTTCCATGTGGAATTCTGTGAAGCGTGCTCAAGTGAGCAAGGGTTTGCTTAAGCTAATTTAACTGTAACTGCTGGCATGAACTTTATCTGTTTACTGCTATGGTAACTGGCACACCTGGTAGCCCACAATCAGTGCACCAATTTGGTCCTGAAAACACTGCAGCTGCGTTCATATGACATTACATTTAACCTCCTAGGCCCTGCTAAAAGGTACACCACCACACAAATAGAGATACTGTGCTTCCAGGCTCAGTACCATCTCTTTACTCACAATGTAACTTCTCAGATTAAGAGACAACTGTGGCTGTCAGCTTGACAGAATGATCACAAACCTTACAGCCACAAAAGGTCCAGGAAACCTGAAACCGGTAAGAGGAAACGCACATTTGTTCATAATAAAAGGAAGTACTAACAATGTTTTGAAATTGAATCCTGCAGCAAGTTACCCAGATGCTTTTGGACAAATCAACCAGCACACAGCCTCAATCCTGCAAACACGGGTATGCTTCACTTTGCCACGCATGAGCAGTCCTGCTAATTCAGGGCTGCTCCCAGTAATAACATTAAGCAGTTGTGAGTTTTTTCAGGATAATGTCAAAATTGTCTGTTGTACACAGCATTTTTAATGAAGTACCTGCTGGTTTATTTTTCCGCCATAATTCTTTGATGATCAGATGGCAATAATGTAACTACTCTCAGTAGTTACCCACTGCAAATGTGACAGTATGTGGCCAGAATACTACTGCTAAGACAACAAAGACTCCAAAATTAAATTTTTTTGGGGGAAAAACAAAA
This sequence comes from Podiceps cristatus, assembly GCA_000699545.1. Taxonomy (NCBI): domain Eukaryota; kingdom Metazoa; phylum Chordata; class Aves; order Podicipediformes; family Podicipedidae; genus Podiceps; species Podiceps cristatus. The sequence continues at coordinate 13,717 of KL286693.1, read as the reverse complement.
ACAACAAAAACCGTCAAACACACACCCCCAAACCACAACGCCCCAAAAAAGGCAAAAATCTATCCACAACAATCTTCTAATTAAACACATTTGTTTAATACCATAATAAGGGACATAGGGATACAAACATTTCATCTGAATAAGGAAAAAATGCTTTGCCCCTGTGGTACAAGAAAATTCTAACCTATTTCTGTAGCACAAGATAATTTCTTTTTTGTTGTCCCCCCTCCAAAAAAAGATTCCAGTAGCTGAAGTGTAAACAAGCCATATAAACATGTACTTCATCGTTGTTTTCTGAAGTTAACATATTTAGAAGTATTCTAAAAAAGAAACAGGAGATAAATGCTGAACGTTATGATTGGCAAACTTATTTTAGCATGTTTCAGTCTTGACTAAAATCCTTGTTCAGTCCACCTCATTAATCTAAAAACTGTATTACAACTACTTAGCTGGGTAAAATCCTTCACCCCAGCTCAGAAGGCCTTAGAAATGTCCTCACCACTTTGGCTTTAATATAAAGCACTTTTGCACGTAGGCAAATGAATTTCACAGCAGTTGGACAACAGGTATATTTTCCTAACTTGAGGAAGTTTTAAGACTTCAGGTCCTTATTTTCCCATGTGACATCCTGTCAATAAACAAGACCTCCAGGACCAATTTAGGTCTCTTATTTGAGATGAGACATAACAGGTTTCAAATTCCATTTCAGTCCAGATCCTACTCATGCTTGAATGGGATACTTGTACATCCAAGGTGAATGTTCTGAGATACTTACTACTTCAAATAAAAACATACCATTTTACTGCTTGAGAAGATCTACTCTGTCTATTCAACTGCCCTCAAGTCACTGATTGAGAGGGGCAGAGCACAGACTGGCACGTGAGACCTTCATGCTCATAGTTTTTGGCTATTCTAAGCCTGTGTTTTTTTCTAGTCTTTGTGAGACTTTCACTTATTACTCCTTCCCTTAAAGGACTTGTCAAAAGCAGTACGTTGTCACAAAAAGGTTTTATTTTTATATGCCTATCATCTTTGAAACAAACAAGCAAACACTGATATCCCAGCGAATTCTAAACTTCACTCTCTCAAAACACACCAAAGAACTAGTTGAAATACAGGGCCAAGGCAGGGCAAGGGAACAGATCCATTCTTTATTAAATGACCTGCCTGACACATTAGATGTGTTTCCACTACAAGAGAGAACTAAAAAATGTTGTTGTAAGACAGTTCTAGAGCTTTATAATTTGCTTCAATAATGACAGTATCCCCTTTAGGATACTCTCCTGCAGATGACTCTAGATTTCCAACTCAGAGCATACTCTGTGAAGAGTCATTATGCTATCTAATTTAGTGAAGGAAAGCAACTGCCAAGAGGACATAATAGCCGCTTCTCTTCTGTTTGCCTATAATAATCAGATTATTGCACCAGAATCTTATACAGCATGTGGTTCAATTCTTTATTAATTCTAACCTTCAGAATTGTTAATAATCCTAGTAACTTCTTAAAACAAGCTTCCCCTTGCCATCTCAAAGTCTTGGGGTTCAGTACTTCCCAAACAGAGCTCAATATTCAGAAGCACAAACCCCATCAGTATCATCACACATGTTGAAGAGAAAGTAGTTAACAGGTTCTATTATCCACATAAAGACTGTCTTAATCTAAGAGATGGAGTGCTTGATTTTAGTGAGCATCTGAATCTACTGTTGCACCAGATAATGGAATCATGTCTCAAATGAGGCATATTGTATATTTAGTAACAACTTACAGCACATACTCTTTCTAATTTGATTTTCATTTACATTTCTTGGAAGTTCTGAACAAAGGAACTTGATGCTTTTTACAAGTCCTACCTAGTTGGATTGTCTGCTCTGTTATTTGAAAACAAATATTCAAGCATTAAATAGAGGAAATATTTAAAGATTAGTATTCATTGTTCTGCTGAAGTTATGAAAACACATGATGATACAGATTTGTATGTTTGTTTCTGTTACAGAATCAAGAAGGTGTCTCCTTAATAGCTGCCTAAACCAACTACATAGAAAGAAAAAAAAAAGTTTGTTTGTAATATAATTCAAGTACAGAGTCTTCTGGAAAAATGAGAGTATATCTAGTTAGTGTCCTAACAGAACTGGCATCAAATGAACTACTTTCACCATCAGCAAGTGACAGAGGATCTGTTTTGGGTAAATTTGCCCAGTTCTAGATAGCAAGGTAGAGCAAAGCTCACTATGAAATCCTATACTCGACCCTATATAGTTCCATTCAGTTCAGCCCTAGTGCAACCAAGGTGAGACTATTAGATCCAAGGGGCTAACTCTCACCATATTTACTTGGCAAATCTAGAAAATGTTTTGTAGTAACCTAGAAGAAAAAACACCTTTCTCTCTAGCCCATCCCTTCGCATAACAAGCTGTTTAGCAAGTGCACTGAGACAAATTTTAAGCCATTCCATACAGTGCCAAGTACCAGCATGGACGGATAGATTTCTGCCTTGGCTGGACTGCTGCTGCATGAGAGACTGAGGGAACACAGCAAAGGTCACTCTATCAGATCGCCACTCTGGCATCTGGCCCCTTGATCTCCCAACCAAGGCATCTTTCTGCCAACTTCTGTGTACAAATAGGAAATAAGAGATGCAAAGTATTACTACTGCAGAATCTCTGCATACAAACCAGACTTCATCACGCAGGACAAAACCAGACAGGCTGTATTATCAAATGATGACCTGGGATAAGTTTGCACCAAAGCCGTATCTTCAGCACAAGGTAGCAGACTTTCACTGCAATGTACTGCTTTGGCCTTTCCACACCAGCATCCCTGAATAAATTGCAAATGCGGTTACAGCTGCCAACTGAAATGGGCCATTACAAACTAGGGTTAAACGGGGCTGGCACTGCAAAGTCAGTTGTCATTTCTGCATTGATGGATTTGCATCATTAGCCTGGTTTATCAAAAAGAGGTAAACACTGAGGCATCTAGGTAACCAGCTCTGAATAACAAAGGTCCCAAACAGTCCAAAGAGAACACACCATTTAGTCCTGAAATTAAGATGGGATGTTATAAGGATTTGGGGATATGTCTACATTTTGCCTATTTACTTCAGAGAAAGCTTCTCAGGCTGTATAATAAGCATTTACAAGGACTCTCAGAAACTTCTGATGAGCTGAACTGAGATGAGTTGTCTGTCTGAACCAGCATGAAAAAGTTTAAGTCTTATTTCTAGGGCGCATCCACTTCAAAGGCCCATTTTGTCCAAAATCATCTTCCATGGTCATGCAAGTCTACAGTTAGATTTTTCATTTACAGTTAACTATTAAGTTTTCTGAGAAAAAAAAATAATTTTGACCTTAATGCCATCTCTGTTTACTTAAATAATGCTGTTACTGATGTACATATGTCTCTACAGATCTATGTGGAAGTCTATCAATATTAAAAATTAAAATCCAAGAATCTTTCCTTCCTGACTGAAAACACTAACTGGAAGGAAGGACTTCTTGCCTTGCTTCATCTATAAGTTATTTCTTAAGGCAGAACAATTCTTCCATCTGTTTTGCTCCTTATGTAAAATCTGATACTGTATCTCAGAAGACATGTTTATTCCTGAAGTCACCTTTAAACAGACAGTTTGTGAGTGTACATCTAGAGACTTCCTCAGTTTCTCAACCCCATTAAGAACTAGTTTAGAAGATGGTATTAAAATCTGAATTTATTCTTTTTAAAGTGCGTCATTTTTTTTAACCTCAGGACATCTTCCAAGTATTTTTTAGCAACATTTTTTTGAGGGAATAGTCATTCAACTTCCATATGAGATTTTCAGAAGAATCTGCTTAATCATCTTAGCATGTTTTCATGCACATGCATGAAGATTTATTACTACTGGGAACTACTTTTGAGCCATGTAACTACCCTGCCCCAGAAGATCTGAGATACAGGAATTGTACCTCCTCCAAAACATGTAAATCTGGGACACCCATTGTACTGCGGAACCCTCTAATGCATACCTTTGGCTCTGGAGAGGAGGAACGTAGGTGTAAGCCACATACAGGCCATGCTGTGCATTCCATATCACCATAAAATTAATTTTTGTACTGGAAGCACCATGAAGCAGCCATATTTTCTACTGCCCTTAGCAGTAACAATTTTCACCCTGAATTCAGAGCATATGAAGAATGTACTCCCCCCCAAGTCTCTTTTACCAGCGTGAGCAAACAACACAAGAGTCTATGCTTCAGTATCAGGTAGTCACTTAATGCAGAAGCTATAAAGAGTTAACTACTTTATAATTTAAAATGTCAAGATATTTTACATTGTGCAAAACAAAAAGTATGTTTTGTGTTAAAAACCACAGCTTTCATTCCTAGTGACACCTCACCCAAAAACTTGAATCCTTCAACAGAAAGGCCTGACACCAAGGAATGAAAGAGTAGCAACATTTGACCTTCACAATTCACATGTACTCTTCTTCCGACAGATTCCAGACATCAGCCAAGCAGAGTTGCCATGTTTTGAATAGCTAGAAAAGCAGGATGCTAGAAGCCAAGATACCAATATGCCTTCTAAAAGCCAGACAAAAACATTTCCATTTGGCTTCTTTTTCTGTGTCCCAGAATAGAACTGTAGCAATAAAAATGTCAGAATTAAGCCTCTCTTATAGGAACACTATTTATACATTAATTTCTAGGTAAATAGAGGCAACTGTTATAAACATAGCTGTTTAAAACATACCTGATTTAGTTAAAGATGTCCCTGCTTATTTTATTGCAGGGGAGTTGGACTAGATGACTTTTAAAGGTCCTTTCCAATCCAAACTATTCTATGATTACAAAAACAAACAAAACAAAACAAACCCCAGGAAATCTAGGTGAAGTTACAATGCTTCCAAAACCTTTTCTGTAACACAAGCAGGAAGGACAGAATGAGAGGTTGGACTCGATGATCTTGAGGTCTCTTCCAACCTAGAAATCCTGTGATCCTGTGATCTGTGATCCTGTGAAGTTAGGGCAAATATCAAAAGCAATCTTGTCCTGATAGGAATTATCTTCGTAACATGATGAGCTCTAGAAAACATGAAGTGCACAGCAGCTGCTAATTATTTAGTACTGTTAAAAGGACGTCAGTTCACACTCAGCATTGATTAGAAATTCAGAGAAACAGAAAGTTTAAGAAAAGCTTTTGCATCTATTCAGTCTTTCTTCTACATGGAAATCAGTGAAAATCTAGATCAGAACTAAAATTTAAGTAAATGGAAAATCCAAACAGTTTAATCTGAGTGGAATGTACTGTTGGCAAACAAGCTGCATTTTAAAGCTAACAGTTTTGTTGCACCAAAGCACCAGAAGCTGTGGAGGCTCAGCAGCAAGTTGCAATGGAAAAAAAAAAAAAAAAAAGGCACACAGGAAAGGCTTTAGAGCTTTAAGTAAATTTCCATTTTCAAGTTTGTCCCTCCTTTGAACAAATATCATATTATTCCATGTTTATTCTCTAGGAGTTAAGGAATCCTTAACTAAAATAGCTATTTTGGAAGAACAACTGTTTAAAATCAATTCAGTAGCAAGCAAGAATATCCCAGGGAGGAAAATTTAACTAAGAGGTTTTTACACCTTGATTCTCAAAACATAAGCTCACAGAGCCAGTCAGATATTTAGGTAGACAAAGGACTTATCAGGGAAGATCTACAACTGAGGAAATCTTATTGCTGACACAAGAAAGCATAGAAGAGTGAAGAAAAGTTACAATTTCTAATTCATATACAGTAAAAAACCACCACATTTTCAGAAGCACTGTGCTTTCCTTTAGCACAGTGTCTGGATCACAAGTAAGTTCTTGTAGTTGCACAGAAGGAGGACTTATATCCAATTACGTGACATAAGTAGCAGTATGCATTCTACCATCACCTCTATTTTTAAATACCAGTCCAATGTATTTTGGGGTAACATTCGGGCATTAGTACACAACACTAGGCAATACTTTTGACCCAAAATGACTTGAAAGAAGTTTGGTTTCTACATAAAGCTGGAGTAAGGAAAATGGTTAATTGTTTACTAGGTTTAAATAGAACTAAACCAGTTCACCTTCCCAACCCAACTTTTTGGCAGCAGTCTAACCTAAGCTTTCCAGAAGAAAACACAAAGGAAAAAAAAAAAAATAAAGTCAAAGCCATTGGAAACATCAAGAAAGTGGTAAACAAGAGAAAAACCACCACTTAACTTTTTGGATTTCATTCATGTATGTAGGTCCAAGTGAAGAGTTCCATGTTTCCCT
>KL286692.1:417-10980 GCA_000699545.1 Podiceps cristatus | reverse complement strand
TCTTCCGCCGGCCTAAAATAACCTTTACGGCTTTACCAGGCCACTTGCGCTTCGTTTAACTCCCAGGACGGGAGTTTTAGGATGCCCCGCTTGCTAACAGAGCGCTCCTTTCTCCTTGCCGGCCTCGCTTTACCCGTCACGAGCTCGTCTCCCTCCCCCGGACAGAAGGAGTGGGGGGGGCAAAGCTGCCGCGGCACCAAAGGCTGCTCTCACCTATCCAAAATGGGTTTCTCCTGCTCTTCTTCGGGGCTCGCGCTGCCCAATATTCGTTTCCTGGCTTCCGCGTACTCCGCCTCCCTCTGCGCCAAGGATTTGACGGGGAAGGCCGGTCTGCTGGCGGAGTTGGGATTGCTAAGCACACCGTTGGTCGTCGGCCTCTTCAAGATGCGGATCTGCGGGGGAGGCCCTGCAGGAAGGCTGTCGTCCTGGATCACAATCGGCACTTTGGGAGGAGATTTTGACTTTCTACTGTTGAAAAGAGAAACGTTCGGTTGGTAGACGTTTTCTACAGCAGCGCATTTTTCACGCGGCGAGTGAATTCCTCCCAGTCAGATGACATTCCCGTGACTAAGAGGCAGCCTGTAATAATTAAAGACCTCGTTATATTCGTGACCCCGAACTAGAGCGGCCGGCGGCTTTGCAGGTTAGCTCAGCGAGGGAGAGAAAACCAGTCCCTGCTGCGTTTGACATCTTTAGACTCGGCCAAAGGCAAGGGAAGTTGACGCTAGGTAAAAGTTTTAGCACTTCTACTCAAAGATATCGGTGTCAGCGCCTCGACTCCGCTCCCTGCGAGGACTTTTAGGGCCCCTCTCGCCTGGATGCCCGGCCTTCCGGTTCTCAGAGCCAGCCTCGGCCCCCGTTTCACCATTTGAGTTTCTTTTTACAGCCCCTTCTCTGCACGGAGCTCCCAGAGAAGCGATACCGTGACTCTTTAAGCCGCCTACTAAGAATCAAAGAGGACAAAAAAACCCAAACCAACAAAAGACTTGTCAGAAGCGATCGGAAATATTTCTGCTAGAAGACAATAAAACACACCCCGCCGCCCCAACCCGAAGTAAGCAGGAAAAGAAAGTCTCACTGACGCGAGACCCGCCAAGCCGATTTCGGGCCGTGAGCTGGGATTACCTGACTCACCCATTTCTTCCTTTGAGTGTCTTTTTCTTACATGGCTTCCCCATAGCTGTAGCTACATCCAGTCTGGAAGACCCGGCTCTGAAATAAAATCACTCTCAAGAAGCTTTCTGCTACCCTGCTACGGATCCAAAGGGCCATCTAGTGGCACCACGACACAGGTTCCCTATTTCTGAACTCCAACCCAGCGCGCTCTGCTCCGTTCGAAACAGTTTCCCCGCTGTTCCCGCTCCCCGGGCCTTCGGCTGTCCAACGGCACCTCCGGAAAATAAGGGTGTTTTTAACCGAACCGCGCAGCATCATTACCTTTCCTTCTGCGTGATCTTCAGCTTCTTTTCCAACCGTCTGTCTATTTCCTAGAAAGGAAGGAGATAAAAATTAAAACCTGAAGGCTGGTCGTGGAGAGCGGAGTCTGAGCCTGCCTGTGCACGCGGTCAGCTTCACTCTTCTTACACGGCGATACTATAAAGGGGGCAGGGAGAGCGTGCGTCTCCACCTGAGGATGACTTGCAAATCCAAGAGGCAGAGAGAAGCAAAGCCACCGCGTATATCCTACCACAGCCGTTAATACACCTACAGCAGGCCGCGGATTTGGCATATCGCGATGCAAGGGCAGCTGCGAGGCGCTCATCTTTCATTTTAAGGGCTTCAGCTGGCAAGAAAGCGCTAGCGAGGGTAAAGAGACGCGGGAATACAAAGCAAAGTCCTCCCAGATCCGAGCAGGAGCCGGTGCCAAACCGCTCGGGCAGAGATGCCGCAGCAGCCGCCGGCCGGGGCGATTCGCATCAGTCTACACGCTCGATTTCGGCCCCGGAGCCCGCCGCCATTCGGAGGACTAGCCGGCAGGGCCGCATTCCTTGCTGCAATAACCCTCCGTCCCAGGATGATCCCTGCCCTGCCCGACGTGCACCCAAGGACTCGTCGGAACAGAGCAGAGCCCTATTGCGCTTCTCCTTCCCTTTGCAACATAGCTGCCGAGTCATCAATCGGCGGAAAGATGTATTAATCACCCCCGAATGCCAACAGAGCTGGCTTTAAGCATGTCAACTTCTGTCCAAGGCTTGCCTCTACCTTAGGGAAGGCGTTTACGTTTTGCAATCGGAGCAGTTACGCAGAGAAACCTTGCTAAATAGAAAAATACAGACAGTTTTCAGTCCCAACCTCTCTTTAGGTAACCTTCCCCAGCCTCGCCGATACCTTTAGTGTCAGCAGTCGTGCGAATCTATGAGAAGAGCTGCCGAAACAGCGATGGGTTTTATTTAATCATCAGCGAAGGAGGGAAAAACACACTACCTGAGAGTGTCCCAGTTTCACCAGCCGATAACTGGCAATACTGAAGGAAATTCCAAGCTTCTGGCAGGCCGCAGCTGCTCTACTTTTCAGGCTGGTTTGCTTAACTAGGCTGAAAGCTGGCTGCCAGCGGAGCCTACCCTGCTGTCAAAAACCACAGCAGGCGTAACCTGGTAAAGAAACTGGTTTGCGCGGCAATTCCCCGATGCCCCAGTAAGCAGGGAACGAACGCAAGTCGCTACAAGATGCCAAACCAGGGTGTTTGCTCTTGGTCACGCAGCTACAGAGGCCAACGGCCCGCGGTAGCCTCCGTCTAGAAGGGACGGAAACCTAGAAACCATTTTGGGGAAGATATAAACGGCGGGTGGGAGGTTGAATTTTCTACCAAACACTGTACTGGGAGGCGACGGGTGATTTGTGAGGAGAAAACCAGCCAGGGGCATAACGCAGGATTGAGCTGAAGGCCAGGTCACAGCTAGAGCCTCCAAGCACACCTGCAGTTTCCTTCGAGAGGACTGGGAGGAAAATCCCAACCCAAGGCTGCTCAGGAGGACGGAGAAAATACACATCGGCTGCCTGCAAAGCCAGAAGAACGGTTGTCTGGGACTAGGCAGCAGGGAAATGGATATCCCGGCAACGATGGAGACGTCACGGAACGGCTGGTGGCAAACAATGGAAGTCCAATTAAGGGGAAGGGGTTAACTCATCTGCCCGCACCACGCCAGAGGGGGTTACATCCAGCTACAGAAGAGTCTTTAAAGCACTTTTTCAAACTCAAATAGTCAAGCACACCTCCCCAGGGCCTGCTGGAAGCCGTGGACTGGAAGGAAGTTTCCTTAAATATCCCTTATTAAATACTTCAGCACGTGGGGGAGAGGGACGACAGGAAGACGGGGTGGAGGGGGGAAAGCCCACTCAAGTGCGTCTTGACTCATTTCACTCAGTGTTCGGCGCCGCGACTACTAAGCCAGCTGCAACTCAGAACCACCGTGCTGAACCACGCAACTAGGGCGGGCAAGCTCGACAGCCCACAGCGAGGACTGTGGGCGCAGAAGGATACTGAGCCACATGGTAGCCACGAGGAAGGCTCCATTCTGCTCTTCCTCTCTCTCCTTCCTGGCAGAGGAGAGATCACTTTGACAAAAGCCACATTTCTACATTCCTGGTGGCTTCGCAGGTCAGTCCTGGAGCTAAAGTCGCGGTCCGTACATCGGACTACAAGATCCTGTAATTGCAAAGCGTCAGTTTGGCCTCAGCAGCTGAAAAACACTCTGATTAACATGACTGTCGCACTGACTCTGAGCGCTGCTGGACAGCTCTTCACGCCCTCGCACGCGCCAGGCTTCCTCCGACGGCATCCTCCGACGCAGCTTCCCCTACCAGAAAAAATAACACCCCCCCCAGCTCTTTAGTTTGCTCAACACACGCAACCTGACTCAAAGGAACCCGTCGAACTCTGCCATCCTGCCATCCCTCCCAAACGAGCCCTTTCCAAGCCCAGGTTCGCTCCTTCCTACTCCTGGGCAGACCACTTCTTGCCAAATACTCGGTATTTGCCCCCCTCGTCCCTCCGTAATCGCCAGCAGTTGCTAAGCGAAGGCGCGCGGTCCTGGTTCATAAGCCACCGCGCGCCGGCTCGACAGCTGCTCTGCGCCTGGGGAGCTCCTCACCAAGGAGCAGAGTAACGGGCAGCTACAATATCCTCCAAGTTGTAACAGCAGCGGCTGTTAGAACCACTATGTACTCTCCAAAACAAGAGGCTTCCTCCACACGTAGAAATCCTGGCAGAATAATAGAAAACGTTCATCCCCACCAAATATACACGTATCACTCTCACCCCGTCCAAACAACTGTTAGTTTTACACAATTCTCAGTAATTCCCGGCGCTGCTGAGGGGATTCCAGCTGCCTCCAGACATTCACTGAACTCTTGGGCAGGAAAAGCTTTCCTTTGTGTTCAAAGCGGATGGCTAGCGTCAAAAAGCAGCTCCCCACCTCACACACACCTCTTGACGCGTTAGAAAGCATGTTTTCTTTTTAAATGCAGGGATTGACCTCGTCTTTTCTCAGCGAAAACCACTGCACCGCGAACGCTCGGTGTTCGATACTACTAATTTTGGAATTGTAGGTATGAAGGCGTTCGGACGTGGAGAGCACTGCCAATTCAAATGAGCAGCCCTCAATCACCCTGCAAAACCAACCCAAGACACGAGCAGCCTCACACAGCTAGAAGTTCGTGCCACGGATCCCGCTGCACGAATTTATAAGCTTGAGAAACAAAACCACCTTGACGAGGCTTATTCTTAATAATAAAAAAAAACATAAAACACGTCCCTGCCGCTGCTCTCCGCAGGTCTGTTCGTCTCCTGATGTCATTCTCTTTCCACTGCTGTGTCACATTGTCACCGAGCTGTGTGGGTAACGAGATAAAATTAGGAGCTGACTTACAGGGCGAGCGCCAGAAGCACTACAACAACCCAAAGGCACGAGCTCACAGGAGAGGCAATTAGACTTGGCATTCGAGGACATCACGCTGCACGTACCCAGCAGCTGGGCAGGTCACACCGTACAAAAACCAGTTATTAATCTTCTAGGAGGCTCTCCTAGGTTTCATTTCCCAAACTTATTTATATAACCAAAAACTAAGCCTCATTTACATCCCCCATCAAAACATCCTCCCCAAAGATTAGTAAAGAATCTCAACAAACTATTTTTAGGGCTATTATGTCTGGATACTAAAAAGGACCCAAACAAACAGCATGAAGAAGACACTGTTCTTTGACATTTAAGCTGCATTTGTAGATGAGGATGTAATGGAAACTGAACTCCAGCCCCATCGCAGCTGCCCTTCCTTCCCTTTAACGTCAAGAAAAATAGCAATACGTGAAAGGATCGATAAAATACCTCCTGGAAAGCAATCAGACCCAGCCACCGAGGCACAAACCTGCCGCTTCGATCCCACCCTCCTACCATCTGTCATCCCAAACAAGAACCCCACTGCCATAGCTGGTAATTTTACGATGTTGTTGGCGAGTTCGAGATAGATGCTCCCTGCCCTGACACCCTAGAAACGGGCCCTTCAGGAAGGGACAGCCGTGTGGAGGTCAGCCCCTACGGATCGGGGTGGCACACGCGGCCTAGGCACCATCCCCGGCCAGCCCGGTTCTCCGGTGTACCACAAAGCGGAGAGAGAGGCCCCGCTCAGCCCGAGCTGCCGCCTCAAGAGCTTTGGTGGAGTAACTGTAACACGTCGGACACGTATAAAGAATTATCCTTCCCGGCGTTGCCAGCAAAGACTCTAAACAGACTAAATAACAGCAGCTCCAAGCTCTGTTGATATGGGGGAAAGGAATAACAAGATAACTGCTGGCTCTTTTTTATTTCGAGTTTACTGAGTATCCACAACTGAATGTTTGAAGGAAGGCAGGGACTTGGGCTTCCTACAAATCCCCTACGCTAGGAGGGTATTTCCCCCCCTCTACCTCCAAAATTAGGTTAATTTGCAGAAACTGAGAGATCTACCAGCGCTCCTGCCAGAGCACAGGACAGTCACCGATAACGGAAGCTGTGCTCTCCTGGATATTTGATAACATTTCAAATATGCAGCTCTAGAAAACCATTAACCACATTCTTTGATGTATTTACTAGAGATTACGCCTGAACACAACCTTCTACCCTTGCTCACTCAAATAATCTGTAAGATCAAGCCCAGAAAGAGGGAATTTAGCCTTGCATTGCGTCCTCCCAAACCCACGCTAAAAACAAAGCCTCATCTGCTTATCAAAAGCACCATCGGATACTCTGGCATTTTCTAAAGGACAGGAGATAAACTTCAAGGCATGGTTAAGGTTCTCTTTAGGAAAACCAAAAAAATAGGTTTTAACATCTGAGGTTATCAAAGCTGTTCCTGGGTACCCAGCAACTTACACCTGCAGATATCTGACTCACCACTTCACCGAAAACACCATCAAGTAAGAGAAAGAGATAGCTTAGAGTTATCTCCAAGCTGACTCCTCATTAGCTACCTATTTCTTTCCTCCGAAGATAAATTAATCTTCTATTAATTACTGGAACATTCCAATTCCTGAGGCTATTGGGAATTGGACTGCTCGATTAATTAATTCTCCGATCTGCTCCGCTTACGTTAAATCCTGGCAGTGGATCGGATGCAAGAAAGCCACAGATGCTTTTAAGCTGTGCTGGCACTTACATCTTCCATAGGTAGATAATGCTTCTCGGCAGCTAGGATATGGAGAAACAAGACATGAGTATTTTTGGGAACAAGCCTGGCAGGCGCCACACGGTATTCCCGGCACGGATATGTTACGGAGTCGGCGGGGGGAGCATTTGGGAGGGCTGCAGCTCCCTCGCCCTCCCCGCCCTTCGCACCTCCTGCGGCAGGCAGGTCGCAGACACTCCTCGGAGATCCAGATCGGGAATATTTACACCCCTTATCAATCTAGGGAAGAAAAAAAAAAATAGAGACTAAAACCTAGCAAAAGGCCTCTGCACGCTGCTATTTCACAAAGGCGTCGGAACATCTCTTAATCCAGAGGATCACCCCTGCCTTCAGCACCCACGTCCCTGCATGGGGTCAGTCAGCACATCCAGTGCTGCTCGAGGTCTGCGAGAGCAGGTGGGAAACAGGGCAGGGCCACGCAGGACGCGCGGCCATAGCCCCAAACCGGCCCTCGCTTCGCCCTGTCAAGGCGCCTGCTCCTGCCCAACCTACCAACATCACTTGGCTCACCAAACAAACTGCCTCGGCCTAAGCAATGCTGAGCGCACAAAGAGAAACTTTCATTTCCCAGTTTCAAGATTTGGGGTTTTGACTAACTACAAACACCTAAAGCAAATATTCAGTAAACTTTTTTTTAAAAAAAAAAAAAAATACCCTTTTGGTCAGTGAAATCAAACCCCATCCTCACAGCCCTGACGTGAAAAATCAGCAGTTATCCTCACCGATTCCTCCAGGTTCCTGCGGGCCAAAAACCTAACTCGGCCTCTGATCGCACAGGCATTTAGCAGACAGGAGGTCGCAGCATGACACTCTGAAATACTTCCCTTTTGCCTTCTCTGTACTTTGATCATATTTAGCAACTCAAAGCGATACCAGCCAAAACCTTTATAACCAGTGAAGGCGCTGCCTTTGCTGGAGGGTGAAATCCAAAGCGGGCAGCCCTCTCGGCGCTCACACAGCAACCAAAACGACAGAATCAGGTTTTTAGCGCAAACCTCAGGCGAACGGCCCTCACCAAGCGCCGTGACGCAAGGGGGTGACAATCCCCGTCCCCAGGCACGAGGGACACCCATGTTCGGCTGCTCACACCATCCTCAAGCGGTTGGTAACCAGCTGATTGGGGGGGTTTCTCTTTCTGGCAGCGATCGGTGAAGCAAGGCGCAGTCAAACCCAGGGACCTAGACTCGGGACTATGGCAGGGTAAGTTTTAGTGCCAGTGGGGAGGTTGTAGGCAGCAGCTGGGAGCCAACTGCCCTGCCAACTGTCCGTCAGCAAACTGGAGCAGGGGAAAAAAAAAAAAAAAAAAACACAAAAAACCTTTTTTTTTTTTTTTAAAAAAAAAAATATTTTAGGTTTCCAGACTAACATTTTAACTACACAGATTCCAACTTGAAATAAGTTACTAATTAAGACGACACTCAAATTCTAGTTAGCAAAGGCGTAAGGAATCAATCCAGCTGAAGAGCGCCAACTCGGGGCTGCAGATTACCAGGACACGGGGCTTCCACTCCAGATTTGGAGCACAGCTTCCCACCCAACCCTTAATTATTAGTTTAAGCGGGTAAATAGATTCGGGTGTCGCAGACAGACCTCTCATTTGTGATTCCTCTCCTCCCCAAAGCCAGCCAGGCCACACAAAAAGAAAAAGGAGCCATGCAGGAAGCTGTATTAGTGTTCACTAACCCAGACTGGGTCTTTGAAGTCTGGCGCTTCGATCCTTCCTCATAACTTAAGACAACTCACTCGTTATTCACCCATTGGTTTTCCATCTGTAACTCACGGACGAGCAAAACCCTCCCCATTTCACAGACATTTTGAAGATTTAATTAGACAGGAACTGGATAACGCAGCTCCAGAGGCCTCACGGAGTTGTGCTGCACCAGCATTAAGACCGTTGCGCCTGCGTTGGGACTCCTGGGGCAGGTGAAGCCGCTGGAGCAGAAGGAATCTGCGTGGCATGTGGTCACTCAGGCGGTGGCACATACCCAAGGAGCTGCTGCTGCTTCTGGCGAGCTCTGAGTAATTCTGCTGACACAGAAAACTAAAAGACAAACAAGCCACGTTAAAGACCCCCCTCTGCCAAAAAAAAAAAATAAAATAAAATGCTTGAGGATCTGCATTTTACAGCTACTTGACCAATCAAACCAAAGCAGAAGGTCTGTGCCGGGTTTTGGAGGGTTTTCCCTCAACCTATTGAGATTTTAGTGCTGCCTCTTTTAGAGGCAGATCTGCAAGACATAAAGGAGGTGAATTGCAACAGGAGGCCACAGCATCTCTGGCCAGTCCAGAACCGCCTCTTGCTGAGAACCACCTTCTTTACGACCTCAAATAGAAGTTTGCAGCCTAGCACCAAAAGTACACACACAAAAAAGGACCAGCACTGAAAAAATTAAGGTACTTTCTGTCCTAAGGAACACCCTTTGGGTAGAATATTAAAAAATTACACGCCGAGAAGCGGGCAACGTATCTCAGAAGCCCACCGTGGATCTCCTGCCACATCTCTGCTGTTCCCTCAGAGACGTGCTGAAGGGTGTCTCAAAAACAATAACTTGGGTTCTCAATTGCGTAAAGTATTAGGAGAAAAGTATCTGTTTAAAGTTGCTCCTTGCTGCCTCTTACGCTGCATATTCCTCCTGAGGACTGACCACAACTGTCACATCTTGCACCTTTATGCCGGGATCTGTCTCATGCCGCCTCAGACCCACACCCAGTAAGATAAAAGTGGAAGAAGAAAATAAGGGAAACTCATTAAGACCCAAAAAACCCAGCAATGAGAGGACCAGGCCAGCTCACACACACCCCTTTCCTGCACATCATTTTTCCTCTCACGCCTTCAACAGAAGACCCGTCTCGTTCGGGTCGTTCCGAGGCTCTCCCACCAACGACTGCGGACGGGTTTCAGGCAGAGAGAGCAGTAGGTGCATCTGGCACCTCTTTCAACTGCCAACAAGTGAGTCGGTCACGCCGCCTGCTCTACAGCACAGCCTCTTCCTGCCCTCTCTTCCTATTTTCTCAACCTGCCTACCTCCAGTAGCTTTGATTGCTGTAGCGGCATGGAGAGCCTGCAGTCCCCAACTGCACCGGCACCCATTCGGCCCATGAAAAACGAGGTCGGGCTCTCCTCCGCTCCATCCTGCTAAGCTTTTCACTTCCTGCGGCCACCAGCAGCAGCAGAGGGTCTCCTTCCTGCCAGGCAGGGTTTGAAAACGACCTTTCTAAACCACAACGGATGCCAGAAGGCAGCTCCCATCTCTTCTCTTATGTAAGAAGAACTCCTGCCGCAGACAGCTCGCTCTTCCCATGGCTCCAACTGCTTTTGCAGACATCCAAAGCCCCGACAACTGCAGAAACAGCTGCAAGCATGGCGGCGGCTCTGTCTCTGCTCAGCAGCGCATGCACCACCGAGTTTACGAACACAAACTGTCAGCAGTTTGGACAGGAAAGTGATGTGAGAAAGGACAGGTGACAAAGATTTTTTCCTTCTGAGTGCTTTAAGAGAACATCTAAAACGTACGAGCTGAAAGGACGAGGAGGAAAGACAACCGATGGCTGGGCTTTCAGCAGCCCTCCAATTTTAAAGCATTACTCAAGGCCACAGCTATCAGCAGCTCCCAAGACACAAGCTATGTCCCTTCATGGAACGATTTAACGAGTGCCGGAATTAACTCCACCGGCAGGCAGGCTCCCTATGATTGCTGTCTCATGGCATTGGCAAGGGGAGAGGGCGAGTGCTTCGCTTACGCTGCCAGCCTCCCGCTGGCATCTCACACTGCTGGGCGAGGGCATTGAGTTACAAGCTCTATTTTGCTACCCGCTTTCTGGCCAGCTGTAACCCAATCTCCTGACCAGAATCATATTCAGCTTTCTCACCACAACTTTGTTAGGAAGCCCTTCTTCCCTCTG